>CAUYLG010028239.1:0-58552 GCA_963573385.1 Cacajao melanocephalus
TCCACTGCAGCAGACTTATACATACCTGCCCAGCAGCTCTGAATAGAACAAGGGAGCTCCCAGCACAGCACTTGAGCTCCTATAAGGGACAGACTGTCTCCTCAAGCAGCTCCTCAACCCCTGTATATCCAAAGACACACCCCATAAAGGAGAGCTCAGGCTGACATCTGGCGGGTATCCTTCTGGGACAAAGATAAAAAAAGAAGAAACTGGCAACAACCCTTACTGTTCTGCAGCCACCACAGGTGATCCCCAGGCAAGCAGGGTCTCTAGTGAACCTCCAGCAGTCCTATAGTAGAGGGGCCTGACTGTTATAAGGAAACTAAAGAACAGAAAGAAATAACTTCATCAGCAACAAAAAGGATGTCCACTCAGAGACCCTATCCAAATGTCACCAACTACAAAGACCACAAGTAGATAATTCTACAAAGATGGGAAGAACACAGCACAAAAAGGATGAAAACACCCAAAACCAGAATGGCTCTCCTCCTCCACAGGATAACAACTCCTCACCAGCAAGGGAACAAGGCTGTATGGAGAATGAGTCTGACGGATTGACAGAAACAGGCTTCAGAAAGTGGGTAATAAAAAACTTCTCTGAGCTAAAAGAACATGTTCTAAGCCAATGCAAAGAAACTAAGAACTTTGAAAAAATGTTCGACGAAATGCTAATGAGACTAAACAGCTTAGAGAATAATATAAATGAATTGATGGAGCTGAAAAACACAACACAAGAACTTCACAAAGCATACACAAGTTTCAATAAATGAATTAACCAAGCAGAAAAAAGGATATCAGAGATTGAAGATCAACTCAATGAAATGAAATGAGAAGGCAAGATTAGAGAAAAAAGAGTGAAAAGGAATGAACAAAGCCTCCAAGAAATATGGGATTATGTGAAAAGACCTAATCTACACTAATCTACATTTGATAGGTGTACCTGAATGTGACGGAGAGAATGAATCCAAGCTGGAAAACACTCTTCAGGATATTACCAAGACAACTTCCCCAACCTAGTAAGGTAGGCCAATATTCAAGTCCAGGAAATACAGAGAACACCGCAAAGATATTCCTCAAGAAGAGCAACCCCAAGGCACATCATCGTCAGATTCACCAGGGTTGAAATGAAGGAAAAAATGCTAAGGGGAGCCAGAGAGAAAGGTCGGCCTTCCCTTTCAAACAAAGGGAAGCACATCAGACATAGCGGATCTCTTGGCAGAAACCCTATAAGCCAGAAGAGAGTGGGGGCCAATATTTGACATCCTTAAAGAAAAGAACTTTCAACCCACAATTTCATATCCAGCCAAACTAAACTTCATAAGTGAAGGAGAAATAAAATTCTTTATGAACAAGCAATTGCTCAGAGATTTCATCACAACCAGGCCTGCTCTACAAGAGCTCCTGAAAGAAGCACTTAACATAGAAAGGAACAACAAGTACCAGCCACTCCAAAAACATACCAGAAGGTAAAGAGCATCAACACAATGAAGAAACTATGTCAACTAATGGGCAAAACAACCAGCTAGCATCAAAATGGCAGGATCAAATTCACACAAAACAATATTAACCTTAAATGTAAATGGGCTAATTACTCCAATCAAAAGACACAGACTGGCAAATTGGATAAAAATCAAAACCCATTGGTGTGCTGTATCCAGTAAACACATTTCATGTGCAAGGATACACATAGGCTCAAATAAAAGGGATGGAGGAAGATTGACCAAGCAAATAGAGAGCAAAAAAAGCAGGATTTGCAATCCTAGTCTCTGATAAAATAGACTTTAAACCAACAAAGATCAAAAGAGAAGGGCATTACATAATGGTAAAAGGATCAATGCAACAAGAAGAGCTAACGATCCTAAATATATACACACCCAATACAGGAGCACCCAGATACATAAAGCAAGTTTTTAATGACCTACAAAGAGATTTAGACTCCCACACAATAATAGTGGGAGACTTTAACCCTCCACTGTCAATATTAGAGAGATCAATGAGACAGAAAATTAACAAGGATATCCAGGACTTGAACTCAGATCTGGACCAAGCAAACCTAATAAGACATTTACAGAACTCTCCACCACAAATCCTCAGAATATACATTCTTCTCAGCACCACATCAAACCTACTCTAAAATTGACCACATAATTGGAAGTCAATCACTCCTCATCAAATGCAAAAGAACGGAAATCATAACAAACAATCTCTCAGACCACAGTACAATCAAATTAGAACTCAGGCTTAAGAAACTAACTCAAAACTGCACAACTTCATGGAAACTGAACAGACTCTTGAATGTTGACTTAATAAACAATGAAATGAAGGCAGAAATAAAGGTGTTCTTCAAAACCAATGAGAATGAAGACACAACGTACCAGAATCTCTGGGACGCATTTAAAGCAGTGTCTAGAGGAAAATTTACAGCAATAAATGCCCACATGAGAAGCAAGGAAAGATCTAAAATCAACACCCCATCGTCAAAACTGAAAGAGCTAGAGGAGCAAGATCAAAAAAACTCAAATGCTAGCAGAAGACAAGAAATAACTAAGATCAGAGAAGAACTGAAGGAGACAGAAATACAAAAAACCCTTCAAAAAATCAATAAATCCAGGAGCCGGTTTATTGAAAAGATCAACAAAATAGACCACTAGCCAGATTAATAAAAAAGAAAGGAGAGAATAATCAAATAGATGCAATAAAAAATGGTAAAGGGGATATCACCACAGATTCCACAGAAATACAAACTACCATCAGAGATTACTACAAACAACTCTATGCACGTAAATCAGTAAACCTGGAAGAAATTGATAAATTTTGCATCCTCTCAAACCTAAACCAGGAAGAAGTCGAAACCCTGAGTAGACCAATAGCAAGGGCTGAAGATGAAGCAGCAATTAATAGCCTACCAACCAAAAAAAGCTCAGGCCCAGATGGGTTCACAGCTGAATTCTATCAGACATACAAAGAGGAGCTGGTACCATTCCTTCTGAAACTATTCCAAACAATACAAAAGAGGGAATCCTTCCCAGATCATTTTATGAGACCAACATCATCCTGATACCAAAACCGGGCAGAGACTCAACAAGAAAAGAAAACTTCAGGCCAATAGCCATGATGAACATAGATGTAAAAATCTTCAGTAAAATACTGGCAAACCAATTGTAACAGCACATCAAAAAGCTTATCCATCACGATCAAGTAGGCTTCATCCCGGGGATGCAAGGCTGGTTCAACATATGCAAGTCTATAAATGTAATATACCACATAAACAGAACCAAAGACAAAAACCAAATGATTATCTCAATAGATGCAGAGAAGGCCTTCAACAAAATTCAACAGTGCTTTATATTAAAAACTGTCAATAAACTAGGTGTCGATGGAATGTATCTCAAAATAATAAAAGCTATTTATGACAAACCCATAGCCAATGTCATAGTGAATGGGCAAAAACTGGAAGCATTCCCTTTGAAATCTGGCACTAGACAAGGATGCCCTCTCTCACCACTCCTATTCAATATAGTATTGGAATTTCTAGCCGTCAGGCTAGAGCAATCAGGCAAGAAAAAGAAATAAAGGATATTCAACTTACGAAAGGAGGAAGTCAAATTGTCTCTATTTGCAGACGACATGACTGTATATTTAGTAGACCCCATCATCTCAGCCCAAACTCTCCTGAAACTGATAAGCAACTTCAGCAAAGTCTCAGGATACAAAATCAATATGCAGAAATCACAAGCATTCCTATACACCAATAACAGACTTAAAGAGAGCCAAATCAAGAACGAACTGCCATTCACAATTGCTACAAAGAAAATAAAATACCTAGGAATACAATTAATAAAGGATGTAAAGGACCTCTTCAAGGATGACTACAAACCACTGCTCAAGGAAATAAGAGAGGACACAGATGGAAAAACATTTCATGCTCATGGTTATAAAGAATCAATATTGTGAAAATGGCCATAATGTCCAAGATAATTTATAGATTCAATGCTATCCCCATTAAGCTACCTATGACCCTCTTCACAGAGCTGGAAAAAGTCACCTCTAACTTCATATGGAACCAAAAGAGAGTCCACATAGCCAAGTCAATTCTAATCAAAAAAGAACAAAGCTGGAGGCATCACGCTACCTGACTTCAAACTATACTACAAGGCTACAGTAATCAAAACAGCATGGTACTGGTACCAAAACAGAGATATAGACCAATGGAACAGAACAGAGGTCTTGGAGGCAACACCACATATCTACAACCATCTGATCTTTGACAAACCTGACAAAAACAAGCAACGGGGAAAGGATTCCCTGTTTAATAAATGGTGTTGGGAAAACTGGCTAGCAATGTGCAGAAAGCAGAAACTGGACCCGTTCCTCACACTTTACACTAAAATTAACTCCAGATGGATTAAAGATTTAAACATAAGACCTAACACCATAAAAACCCTAGAAGAAAACCTAGGCAAAACCATCCAGGACATAGGCATAGGCAAGGACTTCATGACTCAAACACCAAACGCATTGACAACGAAAGCCAAAATAGACAAATGGGATCTAATTAAATTCCAGAGCTTCTGTACAGCAAAAGAAACAATCATTAGCATGAACCAGCAACCAAGAGACTGGGAAAAAGTTTTTGCAATCTACCCATCTGACAAAGGGCTGATATCCAGAATCTGCAAAGAACTAAAGCAGATTTACAAGAAAACAAACAAACCAACCCATTCAAAAGTGGTGGGAGGCTATGAACAGACACTTTTCAAAAGAAGACATATATGAGGCCAACAAACATGAAACAATGCTCATTATCACTGATTATTAGAGAAATGCAAATCAAAACCACATTGAGATACCACCTCACTCCAGTTAGAATGGTGATCATTAAAAAATCTGTAGACAACAGATGCTGGAGAGGATGTGGAGATATAGGAACACTTTTACACTGTTGGTGGGAGTGTAAATTAGTTCACCCATTGTGGAAGACAGTGTGGCAATTCCTCAAGGACCGAGAAATAGAAATTCCATTCAACCCAGCAAGCCCATTATTGGGTATATATCCAAAGGATTGTAAATCATTCTATTATAAAGACACATGCACACGTATGTTCATTGCTGCACTGTTTACAATAGCAAAGAGTTGGAACCAACCCAAATGCCCATCGATGATAGACTGGAAAAGGAAAATATGTCACATATACACCATGGAATACTATGCAACCATAAAAAAAGATGAGTTTGTGTCCTTTTTAGGGACATGGATGAATCTGGAAACCATCATTCTCAGCAGACTGACACAAGAACAGAAAATCAAACACTGCATGTTCTCACTCATAGGTGGGTGTTGAACAATGAGAACGCATGGACACAGGGAAGGGAACATCACACACTGGGGTCTGTTGTGGGGGTCTAGGGGACAGACGCAGTCGGGGGCAGGTAGGGAGTTGGGGAGGGATAACATAGGGAGAAATGCCAGATGTAGGTGACGGGGATGGAGGCAGCCAACCACATTGCCACGTATGTACCTGTGCAACAATCCTGCATGTTCTTCACATGTACCTCAGAACCTAAAGTGCAATAAAAAATATATATATTAAAAAAAAGATGCACCTAAACCATCAATTACATTTTCATCGAAAGTGAAACTGAAAGCATGACAAGAATAAAGCAGGCAAATATATTAGGATTTGAAGCAATATTATTTATTAATGTCTTTAAATAATTAAATATTAATAGAATTTGCAAGATAGATACTTTTATGAGTTCTACCTTTGCATGGATGGAGAAGGATATGGAGGATTTTATCCGAAACAATAAGCGGCATTAATAGACATATGTAGAATGGTATAGTCAACAAGTAAATTGAAGCAATTTATCATATTTTATAATTAATTCTTCCATAGAATAATTAATTATAATTAATCTGCCACAAATTAATTCTTCACCAATGTCAAATAATCCACATCCTGATCTAGATCTGGGTTTTATACCCTTTACAAAAATTATCTTAAAATAGATCATAGACCTAAATCTAAAATATGAAACTAAAATGTTCTTACATGGTAACATTACAGAAAATCTATATGACCATGAGTTTGGTGACGACTTTTTAGATGTAACATCAGAAGTATCATCCTTGAAAGAAAGAGTTGATTATCTAGATTTTATAAAATTAAACATTTCTTTGCTGTGACAGATAATATCAAAAGAATAAAAAGACAAGCCACAGACTTGCAGAAAAGATTGACCAAAAAAAATCTGATAAAGGACTGTTATCTAAAATATACAAACAACAAACTGACAATAAGAAAACAAACAACAAGGGATAAACTAAATGCCTATCAATGATAGATTGGATAAAGAAAATTTGTTTTACTTATATACCATGGAATACTAGGCAGTCATATAAAAGAATGAGATTATGTCTTTTGTGGGAACATGCATGGAGCTGGAGGCCATTATCCTTAGCAAACTAATGCATGAACAGAAAACCAAATACTGCATGTTCTCACTTATAAGTAGGAGCTAAATGATAAGAACACATGGACACAGAGGGAAGCAACATACACATAGAGGAAAACAACACACACAACAACAACACCACTGTTGGGGACTGGAGGGTGGGAGGAGGGAGAGGAGCACAAAAAATAACTATTGGGTACTAGGCTTAGCACATGGGTGACAAAGTAATCTGTACAACAAACCCCCATGACAAGAGTTTACCTATAAATATATATATATAAAGAAAAAAAATAGAAAACAACCTGACTAAAGAAATAGGCTAAAGTCCTTAATGGACATCTCACCAAAGAAGACATACAGATGACGTGTAAGCCAATGAAAAGATAAGCCATATCACGGATCACCAGAAGAATACAAATTAAAGCAACAATGATATACCACTGCCTATCTATTAAAATGATCAGATCCATAACACCAATTATGCCAAATGCTGATGAGGGTTGTAAAGCAAAAGGTACACTCATTGATTGTTGCTGGGAATGAAAAATGGCACAGCCACCATACATGACGGTTTGACAGTTTCTCAAGTACTAAACATAATTTTACCATTAGATACAGCTATTATACCACTTGATATTTACCCAAAGGAGTAAAAAACTTAGGTCCATGCAAAACCCTGCATTCAGATTTTTTTGTTAGGTTTCTCTGCATCACCAAAGTTGGAAACAACCAAGATGTCTTTCAGTAGGTCTATGGATAAATAAACTGTGGTATATTCAGACAATTGAATATTGTTCAGCACTAAAAAGAAATAAGCTATCAACCCATGAAAAGACATGGAGGAGGCTTAAATGCATATTATTAAGTGAAAGAAGCCAATCTGAAAATACTAATAATGCATGTTTACAACAAAGGCAAAGTTATTGAGGTAGTAAAAATGTATTAGGAGTGTGGGAAGGATAAATAGGTAGAGGGCAGGCAATATTAGGGCAATGAAACTATTCTATATGATATTATAAGAGTGCAGAGATGTTTTTATACATTGTACAAACTCACAGAATATACAATACCAAGAATGAATCCAATTGAATCTTGTTACAAAACCCCTTTGCATAACAAGAATAAACCCTATGTAATTTGAATGATAATTATGTGTCAGTGCAGATTCATCAGTTGTAAAGAATGAAACGCTCTGGTGGGACAATTTTAATAATAAAGGAAGTTAGGCATGATTAGGGACAGAGGCTATATCGGAAGCGTTTATACCTTCTGCTCAATTTTGCTGTGTGAGAAACTAAAAGTGCCCTGTAGATAGTCCTTTTTTTTTTTAAAGCCAAAAAAGAGGATAGAATTTAATGCTACACACAAAAGCTTCTTGATTAGGTCAAAATAATACAGAAAATTGAGAAGAAAGTTATAGAGGAGACAAAGTAAACTGCAGTAGTATAAACTTAAATTCAAAACTCTTAATAAGATTAAATATAATTATACTGCATTTAAAAGGCAAAAGTTGTTACAATAAACATTATAGGATGCTTTTCAGCAAACACTCTTCTGCAAAGGAAAATAATGAACTAATGATACACAAAACAACATGATAAATCTCACAACAGAGTCCAGACACAAATGAATAATTACTTTGATCAATCATAATAAAGTTCTAGAATTGGAAAAAGTAAAAATTGAGTCATAAAAATCAGAAAAGTTGTATCTGGGAAAATGAACTGAAAAGGGGCATGACAAAACTTCTGGGTTGTTGCGTTTTCTACATCTTGAATTTGTTAGTGGTTACATGAATATATACATGTATCAAAACTCATCAAAGCATATACTTCAAAGCATTGCATTTCACTGTATGTAAATTTTATCTAGAGAAAACAATGTAAAACAAAAAAATGTTCATATCTCAAGAAAAATATGACTTTCAAATCCCACTTATAAGTGAGAACATGCCTAATTTAGTTTTCTGTTCCTGTTAGTTTGCTAAGGAAAATGGCCTTCAGCTCCATCCATGTTCCAGCAAAGAACATGATCTCATTCATTTTTACAGCTGCATAGTATTCCATTGTGTATATGTATCACTTTTTGTTTATCCAGGCTCATCATTGATGGATATTTAGGGTGATTCCATGTCTTTGATATTGTGAATAGTGTTGCAATAAATATATGTGTGCATGTGTCTTTATAATAGAATGATTTATATTCCTTTGGGTATATGCCCAATAATGGGATTGCAGGGAGGAATGCTATTTCTGCCTTCAGGTCTTTGAGGAATCGCCACATTGTCTTCCATGATTGTTGAACTAACTTACGTTCCCATCAATGGAATTACCTTTAAGAACCCTGTGGTAAGTGAAAGAAGCAAGTTATGAAAGACTACATATTGTATGATTTTTTTTTTTGGTAAAAGAGTCCAGAAATGCAATCTATAAATGCTAATATATAGAAAATAGATTAGTGTTTGCCTAGAGCTGGGTGTGATGGTGGGAGAGAGGAATGAGGAGTGATTGCTGATGGGAATGGGATTTTGTTCTGAGGGGATACAGATACAGTAAACTCAGATTATGTTGATGATTGCACAACTGTGTGTATGAAACACCAGTTAAATTGTACACTATAACTTGATGAATTACATAGTATACAAATTATATTTCAATAAAGCTATTATAATAAATGAATGTTAAATCTATTGATCATTTCTGTATATGTACTATTCTTATAGTAACTTTTATTAATTTGGTGTCATTCTCCTATCACATGACATGTAGCTGTCTTTTTTATCTAAGAGATTATTCTCATCAGATATGCTTCCTTTGCACACATTTCTGTTATAAAATATGGACATTAATATTCCATTATTTGTGTGTAATATTTAGCATTAGTTCCAAAACATATTTTAAAACATTTCCTAGATCTCAAAGTATATTTTGTAAAGTAGGAGTAGAAGATAGGCTGACTTTCTCCACTACTCATCTAAATAACTGAGTAGCAGAATAGGGATCCCCAATGATGTTCACATCTTAGTCTCCAGAACTTATCAATATATTTTGTTACATGATAAGGTGATTAAGATTGCAGATAAAAATTAGTTTTGCTAGTCAGTTTACCTTAAACTGCACTGTCCATGTGGACTCAATGTATTCTTAAGGATTATTTAAAGTGGAAAAGTGAAGCAGAAGAAGTTAGATTTGAAGATGCTACACTTCCTGCTTTGGAGACGATGGAAAGGGGTCATAAGGAAGCAGGTAGATTCTAGAAGTTGGAAGAATCAAGGGAATGAGTTTTCCCCTACAGACTTCAGAAGTATTCATCCATTCCAATGCTTTGATTTTAGCCCAATGAGCCTCATTTTGGACTTATCACTGCCAGAACTGTAAAATACTAACTTTGTACTGATTTAAGCCAGTAAGTTTGTGGTAATTTGTTACAGCAGCAATAGGAAACTAACACACCAGCTTAATCATGATGAATGTTTCCACAAACCTGGGTATAATTGCTCTTTTACTTCCTGCTCTTTATTTTTCACTTATTTCTTCTGCTAACTCCGGATAGTGAAAATATAAGTAGGATCTCTTTGACATTTTGGATGTTGTTTGAAATTCTAAAAAAGGTGAGATAAGGTAAGAAGAGTAAAGTAAAAAAGTCAAGCATGGGAGAAATGAACTAATTGGAACAGGAGAAGAAAAAGCAAGAATAATATTAGTGGTCAAGAGTCAAACTTAAGGATTTACAATAAAAAAGTAAATACATTAACTCCAACACCATACTTATTCCAAGCATAGGCCAGACATGAACCTCATCCCACCTCTTTCTCCATAAATCAGCACAGAATCAATTAAGAAGAAAAGCAATGTTCCCAAATAGCACAATCATACATGCTGTTTTCTATTCAAATAGAGCTTTCAAGAAAGAACATTTACAATTCAATAAATAACATAAAACAGATATTTTAATATGTTACATCAAATATAGACTAATGCATATAATAAAGCAGATTAATTCAAAAAACAAGGTTTAGAATGATAAAATTATTACTTTGTTGAGTTGCTTCAGATTAGGGTTACAGTCATTAATGTGAGAATTGATCTGTTTTTGTATTTAACAATAATTTTTAAAATTTAATTTAAAAAAATTGAACAGATACTAGAAATTAAAGTTCACTGATAGGTATGCAATTTGGTTTTGACTATGGCAGAAGACTTTGGGGAAAAGTTGTCTCCAAGGTCATTCATCATTTTGCATCTTCCTCTTTAAATAGACCTATAAGGATAGAGAAAAGAGCATTTATTGTCAAACGCCCTGTGAAATGGCAGATATCATTAGGTGAGAAAACCAGGGAGAACAAAGACTCATTTCCACCATCCTTTCAGTTTAGGGGGTCAGGTATTTTCTGGTACTAATTATGTACAAAGCAACTCCTCAAGCATCATGGCTACTTTACTTTGTGGAGCTGCCTCCAAATTAACTCAAGAAGAGATAGAAACATAAAGTGAACTGAAGCTCTGGAAAATACTGGTGAGATTTTTTTTCTTTTAAAACTAATGCAGAATACTTGTGGGCAAAGATAATTAAATTGTTAGATTTTGAACATTTGTAATATAATTGAAAAATATTGTTCTTGAAATACAGAGAGAATGAAATTATTAAAATGATGATAATAAGGTAATAATATCTACCTAAACACGACTATGAGATAGGGTAGGATGGATACAAGTAAGAAAATGTCAATCATTTCAAAGGAAAGTGAGTCATTATGCCCAAAATGCTCAGAAAAGGGAGGATGGCATCCTTGTGATGGATAGTGGGTTAAGGAGAGAAACAGCATGATGTTACTGCATCAGCTGGATTTAAGGGAGGTCATGATTCAGAAGGTTAACAGCCTTTATTAGGATGTAAATTCTGATAAATGCAAATTTAGATTTCAATCCTCCAATTAAGATAAATTAATACATGAATGAAACACTTTGGTGAATAAAAAAAATTCTTCTAGAACCTTGTGATGTGGACAGCAGGGAAAAAATCCCCAGGCTTGTGTGTAACAGTCCAATTTCTTCTAGATGAGAGCCAAATAACATAAATAATTGTTGCACAAAATGGCTATGATGTGAGCTTCCTTAAGTTGAGGACCTCTCTTAGTGGAGGATAGTATTTTTCTTTTAACTCAACAGGAAAACCGAAGGGGAATGAGGTTGTAAAAGCAGGTGCTGTGCTTCAGTTTGTATCTAAATCATATTATTACTATTACTCTTACAATCATTATTTTGTAATGCACAAGAGATCCCACACCTGTAATGACTATTGTACCAACCCTAACATAAATACCTGAAGAAACACAGCCCTGTAGTTCCCCAAACGCTGGAAGTGTTAGGCACAACGTCACTGCCCAGGGATCGCTGAGAGTGCAGTTCAGGAGTTGTCAGAATTCAGCTGGATGGATCTTGAGAGGATCTTCAGGTCTCTCTTAGACAACCCGTAATTGGAGGAATCATTTACATCTACGGTTGATTTGAGAAAGAATCCTAAAAGCTCCTTTAATCAAAACTATTTCACATACCTTTTTCCATCCAAACATGCCAATGACCCCATTGCAGTGCCTGAAATTTCACCATTGAACATTTATCCATTTAAATAAATGTTGCCATTTTCCTAAACCCTTTAAAATTACTATTCAGTGATGATCTCTTCCAGCAATATTTAATTCAACCAAACTGGGAGAATGAATATAGCCAGAATTAAACTAGAAAGATTAGAAACATGTATGAAGCAACGTTGACATTAAGGGACAGTCTTCTCTTTTTAGCGCCCATTTTCTTTGTTTCAGTTAATAGACAAATGCTTAAAATACAAAGCAAAGTCAGTCCTGGAAAATCCTAAAGTACTCTGAGTTTGTACATGGAGAAATTACATAAGACATCACTTCCTCTCCTTTCAAATCAATCAGGTTTTGCTTTGTTTCTAGATCTTTCTTTTATTGCTTTACCTTCTTTCTGCCTTCCTATCAGGGTTTTATTAATATTTCATGGACTGATTTAATTTCATGGCTGAAATAACTATTAATATGATATGTAATATTGAAATTGAAACTCTGTCATTTTACAAAGGGGATAAGAGAATTTCCATTAAGTTAAATAATTTACCTGTGGTTACAGCACTATCATTTTAGAATCAAGTTTGTGTAATTTTGCTCCTCTTTTTATTACACCACAGTACATCTCGACTATCAGGATTTGAGACCACATTGGTGGAGGTACATACATCATGTGCAGAAAAATAGAGTTTCATGAGAAGAACTTGCATGAGTGGATATACTTGAAAAGAAATTGCAGAGTATTCATGAGTGGATGTGGTAATCAGGTATGGCAATATTCAGAAGGTGAAATGTGGGCATATGTTTTCATTCATAGGTCTAAAATAAAGCAAACATTTCAAGATGTTTGCTGGTAGACAACATAAATGTAACCATATCACAAAACACAGAAGTTGTTTCAAAACTGATTGTCTTATACAAAATAAAAACTAAATAAAGTTTAGAAGCAGCTAAATAAACCTTAAAAAAAGGTGAGAGAAGTGAGGCACATGGTAATATATATATGAGATTGAGGGGACTTACTTTATCTCTCTGAATTTTGCTTTCTCAACTGAAGTGAATAAATGTGATCTTACCTTGAGGTAAGATGATCAAAATAGATGCACTTCAATTTCTTTAAGTATGCATGCCAATCAGCATTTTCCCCATTTTCAGCTACTGGGATTACATATTGGTTCCATGTTAGAAATCAAAGCTATAGTCCTTTTAATGTTTTCTTTTTTTCAGGTAGTTTAATTGCCTCCCGAGAACTTGACCCATTCATTCCATTGAAAAAATGAACAATGTAACTGAATTCATTTTCTGGGGTCTTTCTCAGAGCCCAGAGATTGAGGAAGTTTGTTTCATGGTGTTTTCTTTCTTCTACATCATCATTCTTCTGGGAAATCTCCTCATTGTGCTGACAGTTTGCCTGAGCAACCTGTTTAAGACACCTATGTATTTCCTCCTCAGCTTCTTGTCTTTTGTGGACATTTGCTACTCCTCAGTCACAGCTCCCAAGATGATTGTTGACCTGTTAGCAAAGAACAAATCCATCTCCTACGTGGGGTGCATGTTGCAGCTCTTTGGAGTACATTTCTTCGGTTGCACTGAGATCTTCATCCTCGCTGTAATGGCCTATGATCGTTACGTGGCTATCTGTAAACCCCTACATTATATGACCATCATGGACCGGGAGAGATGCAATAAGATGTTATTAGGGACATGGGTAGGTGGGTTCTTACACTCCATTATCCAAGTGGCTCTGGTAGTCCAACTACCGTTTTGTGGACCCCATGAGATAGATCACTACTTTTGTGATGTTCACCCTGTGCTGAAACTTGCCTGCACAGACACATACATCGTTGGTGTTGTTGTGACAGCCAACAGTGGTACCATTGCTCTGGGGAGCTTTGTTATCTTGCTAATCTCCTATAGCATCATCCTGGTTTCCCTGAGAAAGCAGTCAGCAGAAGGCAGGCGCAAAGCGCTCTCCACCTGTGGCTCCCACGTTGCTGTGGTCGTTATCTTTTTTGGCCCGTGTACTTATATGTACATGCGCCCTGATACCACCTTTTCAGAGGATAAGATGGTGGCTGTATTTTACACCATTATCACTCCCATGTTAAATCCTCTGATTTATACACTGAGAAATGCAGAAGTAAAGAATGCAATGAAGAAACTGTGGGGCAGAAATGTTTTCTTGGAAGCTAAAAGGAAATAATTGGACTTAATAATTTAAGTTACATGACCTTAAAAATTCTCAGCCTTGGTGAACTCATCTGTGCAATGAAGACAATAATAACAACCTCATAGGGTTTAGAGTGGAAAAATGAGAGAATAACACATTCAAAAGAGTAAGGTATTATTTTTATTGTTACTGTATTTATTCTAATATTTCATAATTAGATAACTTCCTGAAATATCTATCACAGAGAAATATTATAGAATCACAAATGTGTAGAGGAGCAATTCTTCTTGGCTTTCCTTTGAGGACCGGATTCTATTACCCTGTCTTGCTATTCACTGGTCTTGCCATCATACATGAAAGCAGAAACTCTCTATATGTTTAAAGTGGAGGAAATAAATTTAAAAAATTTAGAATTTCCAAATGTGTGGACAATGTTTGCATATTTTGGGGCTTAATTTATGAGCTGTCAGGCACTATAGTATCAGTCAGATATTTCCTCCTAAAAAAGCAACCCTCTACCCTGCTGCTTAGTCTGCGTATATAGCAGCGGGGAATTGAGAAGGTTGTAATGTGTGCTGGCTGCTGACATCCTGGGAACAGCGAGAGGAAAGGGCCCCACAGTTCACAGTGTAGATTTTGCTTATCCTCATATATGCTGCTGTGCATTTCATCACTGTCCTTCACATTAATACCAGGCATTATTTAGCTCAGTCTTTATTATTATTATTATTATTATTATTATTATACTTTAAGTTCTAAGATACATGTGCAGAACCTGCAGGTTTGTTACATAGTCATACATGTGTCATGGTGGTTTGCTGCACCCATCAACCCATCATCTACATTAGGTTTTTCTCCTAATGCTATCCCTCCTGTAGTCCCTCATCTCCGAAAGGGCCCAAGTGTGTGATGTTCCCCTCCCTGTGTCCATGTGTTCTCATTGTTCAACACCCACTTGTGAGTGAGAACATGTGGTGTTTGATTTTCGATTCTTGTGTTAGTTTGCTGAGATGATGGTTTCCAGCTTCATCCATGTCCCTGCAAAGGACATGAACCTGTCCTTTTTTATGGCTGCATAGTATTCCATGGTGTATATGTGCCACATTTTCTTTATCCAGTCTATCATTGATGAGCATTTGGGCTGGTTCCAAGTCTTTGCTATTGTGAACAGTGCTGCAATAAACATATGTGTGGATGTGTCTTTATAGTAGAATGATTTATAATCCTTTGGGTTTATACCCAGTAATGGGATTGCTGGGTCAAATGGTGTTTCTGGTTCTAGTTCCTTAAGGAATTGCCACAGCCTTCCACAATGGTTGAACTAATTTACACTCCCACCAACAGTGTAAAAGCATTCCTATTTCTCCACATCCTCTCCAGCATCTGTTGTCTCCTGACTTTTTAATGGTAGCCATTCTAACTGGTGTGAGATGATATCTCATTGTTTTGATTTGCATTTCTGTAATGACCAGTGATGATGAGCTTTTTTTCATATGTTTGTTGGCTGCATAAATGTCTCCTTCTGAGAAGTGTCAGTTAATATCCTTCACCCACTTTTTGATGAGGTTATTTGCTTTTTTCTTATAATTGTTTAAGTTCCTTGTAGATTCTGGATATTAGTCCTTTGTCAGATGGATAGATTGCAAAAATTTTTTCCCATTCTGTAGGTTGCCTGTTCACTCTGATATTTTCTTTTGCTGTGCAGAAACTTAATTAGACCTCATTTGCCAATTTTGGCTTTTGTTGCCGTTGCTTTTGGTGTTTTAGTCGTGAAGTCTTTGCAGAGCTTCAAAAGAATAAACCTCCAATCTTTTGTGAAATAATATAGAGGAATTCTTACCTGAATGTGTAGAAAATGACCTATGGAAATAAAATAATTTTGATGTATACAATGTATGTTTCACTCCTATATTCTGTAGAATCATATGCTACAAGCATTTAACATCTCAGGATTTTTGCAGGTGAACTAACTTACTAGTTCTGTCTGTCTTTGCTCAGATGGTTATAACTTCCCCCACAATGCTAAGTCAACTACCTGGTAACACTGTTCTCAGTCTTTCAAAAAATGTGTGAAAATCTTTTACTAGCTGGTATTTCCTGTCTACTTTTCTTGTCATTGTGGATTAACATATAATTTATCTTATTTTAGCGACAATTCAGATGGCAAAGGAAATACATTTTTGTAGATAGTTTATTATGTGTAACATAAATTCCATTTTTAAAGTATTTATTAGTTTTTGTCCTAATACAATAACATAAAAAGAAGAAAATCAAAAGTTACATAATATTGCCATACAGAAGTCTTATTTACATGAAAATATAAAGGAACACATGCATATTGAACTGTTTGAAAACTCAAAGAGTTCAATAATGTAAAAAATGAAAGAAAAACATATTCACTTTACTATGCTTTCTCAGAAACATACCATTGTTAGCGGTTTCTTATGATTCATTTCATTAAAAATAATCTTATACATATATTCACTTATAATTTCTATTTTATGTTTGTAGTCACAGAAAGGAATAGTATAAACATTGACACCTAACTTTTTCCTTTAGAGAATAATATACTCTGACTGTCTCTTCACAACAGCACTTACAAATGAAACCCCGGGGTCTAGTCAGACTGGACGTGGTGCTCTCACACAGCATGTACACTGGAGACCACGCCAGAAAACAGACCTCTCCTAGGGAAGGTCAAAGTAGCCGGCCGTGTGGGAGGGTGAGGTGAACGAAGTAACAGTGTTTGCAATTAAGCATGTGGCCAGAGTCTGGGAGGTAGTCTGAGAGTGTCCTTAGTATTGTGAACAGTTCTGTTTTCCAAACTAGACCTAAAGAAAAACACAACTGAGACACCTTCCTTAATGTTGTAGCAATTCCCAGAACTGTAGCTGATAGAGAACATCTTCCTCTTCCACCACAAATTTTCTCACCCCTGATTTCTTTCACCCTTGGCCAGCACTTGGTTGGTTTGGGTTGTCTGCCTTCTGGGGTGATTGAAAACATTATGCGTAAGAGTTTGATCCCTGGTTGCCTTGTTCTTATGTACTGTAGTTGCTGCAATTGTGCAGTTATAGTTATCCTTGGGTGTGCAAGTGCTAAGAGAGATTCCACTACATTCTCTGTGTTCTGGATATAATTATCTCTGTGTCCTAAACCATAAAAACAACACTAGCTACTCATAATAACCAGAATCCAGTACCCTAGCCAAAATAGTAACTACTTTTTTTTGCCTGCTAGTCCATTTGTATAAGGAGCACAAAAGAGTAGTTCCTGCTATGTTCCTGGAAAACATGTTTTTCTCTCTAGAAACCACAACTTCTGTCCTCATGAAAATGAAGACTAAGAAACTGAGTTCCTGGGAGTATAAAAAACAGAAAAAACTCTACTTTCACCCCTTGGATCTGAGAATAATATATTGCAGGCAAATGGTGACTCCACAGCACATAGAGACTGTCCGTTCAGCATTCGATGCATACACTGAATCCAGAAAACAGCATCTTTTCTCCTCCAGAGCTGACTTCCAGCTAGTCCCCTGATTGAGCTCTTAACAGGCTTTTCCCCCCTTCTATAAAGCTGGATGCTTACAGGTGATGGGCTATATGGGAAGATCAGTGAATTCTGAGATCATGAGAACATTTTATAACTCCTTTGCCCCAAAATAGGTACCAGGTCCTAGGCAATATTTAAGGGATATTATGTCCGTGTATCAATTTGTCTGCAAGCTGTCAAATGCTGTTGTAGATGAAGGCTCTGTGGTTATGGAAGACAAATCTACATCTACAGTGTCTATTATTTCTGATTAGGACCAATTGCTTTCACTTTCAGGGTGGAAGAGGTCTTATATAATCATCTCGCTCTGAGGCACATGAATATTTTCCAAGGAACTGGCATCATCACATTGAGTGCTCAGGCATGGAATCTGCTACTGGCATGTTGGGTACTCAGAGGTGGCAGAAGGCAGAATAGTATTTATGGTAGGGAGCTCGTGTCACTGAACCCAGGCATAACTCACATCCTTGCCAGTATAGACGCTCTGTTCATGTGCTTAATGTGCTATCAATGGAACAGCTTTAGGCCAGATCATGTCAGAGCACAGCCCATCCTCATCGTCTGGAGAGTGAAAGCCTGCTGTCTTGTACATGCTTTCTAGTTAGTTCCAACTTCAATAGGTCTATTCACATAACTTTTCCAGACCACTTGGTCCAGTCTTCTGACCTTCCAGACACTTGATCAACAAACCAGGCCTTTACTCCTGCCTCAATTCAATGTATATTTATTATCTGGGACTCTTCCCCTTCTATACAAAACTGAAAACAAGAATATTATTCAGGGTTTTGTCTACTGGCAGAAATTCTCTATACTACATACCTTTAAGGCCACCATTTAGGGCCATGATGTCATTTTGGGTTAATGCCAACATACTGTGGTGACTTGTATGTGAACCTGACCAGAATCCTTTCCTCCTCTGTCAGATGATCACAGAGTACTTCCTGTGAGGCCATATGTGTGACTTGAGGAAGAGGCATTGATTTAACAGAGATGAATAATATGAGAGTCAGAACCATCCATTTGTTCCTGAACCACTCTTTCTTCTGATCTGCTCAGGCCTAGCTTTTACCATTTCAGGCTTGTGTGCCCTTCAGAAATTAAGACTTGTTGAGCCATTTGATATCTAGTTCATAGTGGGTAGCTCAGGTTGCAAAGTCTTCTGGCATCCCTGGTCAGTCACTCAGTATCTTTTGCACTTGTTATGTAAAAGTGAAATGATTTTATCCTTCCTATTTGTGAGGATCAAGAAGTAGTAATTCATCTAGTGCTAAAATTTCTGTAACCATACTAAATGTAAAGTATTCAGATAAAGAAGCTATGATTGAGACTGTCATTACTGTGGTATGTATTATTCTATTCAATTTTATCACTTAGAGATGAAAATCTGGCCTTCTCCAGAAGCTTTGTAAGGGTCACTATTCTATATTAAGCTTTTCTGTAATTTTTTTTGTGATGTAATATTTTCAAAATTTCTAGCACCTATAGCTCTCAGTGAGGGCTGGGCTTGCCTAGGTACCTTAAGAAAAGCATCTGTGGCCCAGCAGCAGTGTCTCACACCTGTAATCCCAGCACTTTGGGAGGCCAAGGTGAGCAGATCACTTGAGTCAGGAGATGGAGGCCAGCCTGACCAACATGGAGAACTATCTCTGCTAAAAATACAAAAGTTATCTGGGCATGGTGACACATCCCTGTAGTCCCAGCTACTCCAGAGGCTGAGGCAGGAGAATCACTCAAACCTGGCAGGCAAAGGCTGCAGTGAGCCAAGATCGCACCACTGCACTCCAGTCTAGGTGATGAAGCGAGACTCCATCTCAAAAAAAAAAAGAGAAAAAAGAAAATAAAAGAGAAAAGCATTTGTGAACCCTTATTCACTTTTCCATGTCAAGAAATTGTGACTAGCCTTGAGACATGGGAGCATGGGAGGCATCCTCTTTTTCTCACACAATGGTGATTTCACATACCTGAAACTCATAAGGTATTTGTTGAGTTCAAAAGGTTGTTTTATTCCAAATGTTATATTTTATTCTATTTATTTCATATATTAATCTTAAACCTTGAAAATACTTGATGATTTATTTTTTCCTATTCCTTTATTGGAGTATGTGAAAGCAGTATAGTCACTAGTCATATGGCAAGATATTATTATTAAAACAATGTTACATTAAACTGTAATGATGCCTCTCTAAGCTTGCAAAGATGATGATAATATGTCACTTGCCTATCAGAAGACTCTAAATTAGTATCAAGTCTATCTCTTTTTGAGAGCAGCCTTCCCATATAATATTGGAAAAAAAATTCTGCATTTCAGAGGGAATATTTTAAGATGTGATAAAAGATATTAGCATCCTAGACAATATTATTCCCTAAAGATTCCCTTATTTTGTGAATTGAAAACAATTCCAATATTGTAATAAACAAGTTTGTAATTAAGGACTTTGTTTGCTAGCATAATTTCCCTATGCCACTTACCTTTGAGACCACCTTTGAATTATGCTGTGTTGGGCAGCTGTTCTTTACAGGTTAACGCACATGTGTGGAGATGACTTGTCTGAAAACGCAACCAAAATCTTTTCCTCCTCTGTCTATTCATCACAGAGTACTCCCAATGAGGCCAAATACATGAGCTTGGAAAGAGGCATTGATTTAACAGAAGTGAGTGATATGAGAATTAGAATCATTCATTTGTTCATAAATTACTCTTGCCTTCTGACCTGCTCAGGTCAACCTTACCAGTTTAAGCTGTCTATCCATCAGAACTTAAGATGTGTTGAATCCTATAATATCCAGTACATAATGTATAGTTGAGGTTGCAAAGGTTTTTGGTATTCCTGGTCAGTCACTTAGTGTCTTTTGTATGCGCTATTTAAAAATGAGCTGATTTTGTCTTCTGTATTTATAAGAATCGAGAAGTATGCATTCACCTGCTGCCAAAATTTCTGTGATCAATCTAAATGTAAAGTACTCAGGAAAAGGAACTGTAATTATCCACTATAATCCATTTGGTTTTAGCACAGACCAGACAAGTTAATAAAAGAGACAGAAGGTGATAGCCATCTCCATTGCAGAAATATACTTTTCATCCAAACCTCCATTGCTTTATCCAAGTTCCTTTCTTCTGCATTACTTAGAAATGTCACTGAAATAATTCATATCTGTGATGTAATTATTTCTCTTTCAAATCCTAAAAATATTTCTCTGGGTTATCACATTCCTTGTTTAATCTGGTAATATTATCAAAGTTTCTACCATCAACTTGTTGCACTCTTTATTTCTAGCCTACATAAATATCTCTACCTTAACTTGAGCTGTCTATCTTGTAGTCATAATAGCTCTCTCCTATAAACAAATTACTATCATTGTTATGATTCAAGAGAAACATTAATGCTTCCCCAAATTAGAAGAGATTCCATTAAAAGTAAAAAGTAGATTTTACAAAAAGAATAATTATATGACTACAACTCCAGCCGTGAGAACCTTCCTACTATCAAGAACTGTTTCAGACGGGTGAATTTTCTCTCTTGGTTCCATCACTGTTGTAGAAAAATTAGGTAAACTTATGAAAACTTATGCTAAGATTTCAGCATATCACTCAAGGAACTGAAAGGGAGATTACTTAAGTTATATATACTGTCCCTTACAACATGAAACTTCTACACTTATTTAAATCTAGCACTTTCTGCTGAGTCAGGTAGAACAACTAAGTTGATCATCAGACATGACAAAACCAAAGTACCTAATAAAGAAAACCATTCAGAAGAGGGAAAACCTGTCAGACTGAGAGTATATTGATGGGTTACTATTATCAGGGAATGCCAGAAGTCAACATGGAGAAGAACAGACAAACGTCAGACCAAAGCCATAACTGACATTCAGCAGTCAAGAGCCAGAAACAGAGCAGTGAAGGCAATAAACTTTATGTATCTCTTTGTACCTCATGCAGTCTCTTCCTCCACATAAAACTGACTCAACATTAATCAATGTTATTTTTCCACACTGTCTTTCCTGAAGGAACTAACATTCATGCTCCAAGACAGAATTACATTAAATCAACAATAAAGTGACAGTATTCTTTATTGACTTCTTCCAGGCCACTCCAAATTGTAATGAAGGATTTGAGATCTTCATTCATGTTTTTATATCTGCGATCAATTTCTTGCTCCACAGCTTCCTCATGGCACTTTTCACTTCTGCGTTCCTCAGGGTATAAATCAGAGGGTTGAGCAAAGGTGTTCCAAGTGTATAAAACACAGCTATCATCTTATCCATGGGGAAGGTGGTGGCAGGCCGTGTGTACATAAATATGCAAGGTCCAAAGAACAAGATGACCACAATGATGTGGGAAACACAGGTGGAAAGGGCTTTTCTTCTCCCTTCAGCACTGTGGTTTCTCAGAGAATGCAAGATGATGCCATAGGAGAACATCAGCATGACAAAACTCACTGTACAAATGGCCCCACTGTTGGAAACCAGGAGTAGGTTGACCACATAGGTGCCTGAACAGGCAAGTTTCAACAAAGGCTGCAAGTCACAGAAATAGTGATCGATCACATTGGGGCCACAGAAAGGCAAACTCAGGGCAAGAAAAATCTGAGCCAAAGAATGCACGCAGGATCCCACCCAGGCCACAGCCACCAACACACCACAGACCCGGTGACTCATAATGGTCATGTAGTGCAGGGGCTTACAGATGGCCACATAGCGGTCAACAGCCATGAGGATAAGGATGAAGATCTCCAGGCAGCCAAAGAAATGGAATGAAAAGACTTGGATCATGCACTCGCTGAAGGAGATAGTGCTCTTCTTTGAAAGGGCATCCGCAATCATTCTGGGGGCTATGGAAGTAGAGAAGCAGGTATCAGATAAGGAAAAGTAGAAAAGAAAGAAATACATTGGGCTCTGTAGTGCCCGGCTGGTCTTGATGGTAGTAATAATCAACAAGTTACCCAACAATGTGCCCAAGTAAAAGAAAAATATAACAACAAACACTATTTTCTTCCAAAAAGGATCCTGTGTCAATCCAAGCAGAATGAACTCAGTCACATTATTATTCAGTTGCATGGTTTTTATGAGTGAGAAGAAGAGGCAAATATGTAATTGTTTATCTGAAAAAAAATAAAGGAATTAACTTATGGTATGATATGTAATGTTATTAAGTATTTTATGCAAAATTGAGTGTTTCTCATCAGAGACATTCTGTTAGTGGTTTCTTAATAAGTAACTTCAATACTTTGTTTCTCAATTTTGACGATCATTTCTTAGGGTGTTTAGGAGTCTCAAATATGCTACTTTGCTGTAGCATTCTTCACATGCAAACCTTTGTTAGCTTTGTCATCATTCTGATTAATTTTGTCAATTTAGTCAATGAAAAAAGCTATGAATCTATTGTAAATTAACTTCATTTTTTTATTTTCAGTAAATATTAGTGTCTATATTTTGCATTTATGATATACTAAACTGCCCTTGGAGATCTGTGATATAAAGTCCCACACGACCACCACCCCATACAGACCACCTTATTTATACATAGTTTATAATTACAGATTCATACAGATATATATTATTCATAAATACATAATAACCTCAACTTCTATTCAAAATTTTCCCCAGGTATTCCAGGTTTAAAAGTGGCAAGGTAAACACCTACAACCTCTAATTAATAGGCTCCTACCTTGAAGTGTCATTATGATTGTACTGACTTGAACTCATAAATACAAATAAATATTCTTTGATCGTTGGTAATATCCTTAATTCCCCATTTCTAATTTTCTCTTTCTAATTCACTAAAGTACCTCTTGGAACTCTCAGAAGTCCTGAGTTTCTATTTATATGAAAAGAAATGAGGATGGGGTTTTATTACTCACCAGTTTATGATTTCACAATTTAAGTTTTCAGCTTGAGCATTTTGTAATTGGGGTGGTTTGGAGAAATGGCAACAGAAAGTTGATGTAGGCCCAGATCATAGTTGTAATTCCCAGTAGAAGTTTTATTATCCACATATCTGAAAACCTCACGTTCCTGGAGCAGAGCAGAGATTCAGAAGAGGGAGGAAAATGTGGCTTTAGAGAAAAGGGAGATTATAGTTAGTAGCTGACTTCTTCAATTTTTTTGTTTTACAGAAAAGTCAATGATTATTCAACTTTGAAATGTTACTTCTTTCAAGGAAGATTTGTTTATTTTAATGTTATGATATTATCACAAGACTTCACTTTCAAGAACAAAATCTTTACTCTAGATCTTTTTTTAAGATGATATCGCAAGATACATATATAAACATCAAAATACAACTGGAAGTGTAATTTATTTAAATATAATATAGAAGACATGCTTAGCCTATTGTATTTCACCCCAATCCCATCCTTACCTTCAAAACATCGTGTTGAAAGTTATGAGTTGGCCAAAGCAAAGAATATGATGAAACAGACACAAAATTCCTCTATTATGTATTTCTTCCTCTCCCTGGATAAAGTTTTTTCCCCTGAACAGATTTCAAATATACCTTATTTTCCTCAAAAGAAAAAAAACCTCTTGAGAAAATGATGAAGGTATTTACTTTGGAGTGCTCGAAATAAAAAAGTATATGTATCTTTGGATTCTATAACCTCGGAAAAGTGCCCAAACTATACAGGAAGTGAGTTGGTATGTTAATCATTACAATAGGCTTATTTTTTCCCTTTTTCATTTAAAACAGTGATCCATCATAAAGTGTTTGTACTTGAGAAAATGTGGTAGACTTTGGAGGCAATGGTCACTTTTGCCTCTAATTTTCCATGATTTTGAGCATTCCTTTGAGTGTGCAGCTGTTGGTCTGCATATTAGCAATTGCATCAGGCTATTTCCAGAACAAGCTTATTTACATTATATATTTGGACATAGTTTTTTTGGGTAAATTAAAATATATATCTTTCTATATATAATTTAATTAACTTAGTAATAATTATAAATCCTCATCAAATATTTATTCAATAGTTTAATCAATGGTCAATATCTGCCTTCCTCTCCAGAATTTCTTTCCATTTCTAGCTACTTCTACCATCTTGAAACTTCAAGACAACTGTGAAGAAGCTTCCTCTAAGTAGCCTTTAACAATTGTGTTGCGATAAAGAGAATTATCTCTCCTGTTCCTCAAGGTTTTCCCTTATATTTTTTCTTATACCATTACACACAATTGCTTAAAGGCAATTATTTGTGTGCTTCTTTTAGCTTCCTTCCTGGAATAAGAATATTGGAAGGCTAGGGGTTCTCTGGATATTATTTTCCACTGTACGAATCCCAATGCCCAGGATAACATATATGCTTGGTGTTTCTGACTTGAACATTCTCTTACCTCTAAAAATGTAATAGTAGTATCTGCTTATTTTAATATTATTCTGATTGCAAAACACATTCACGTCATTAATTTACTTGAGCTATTAAGAATAGTAGATCGACAAATATGCTCCTCACTTTAAAAGCCAAAAGAAAGTCTGAGATCAATTTTTGTTTGTTTGTTTTAGAGACAGAATCTCACTCTGTCACCCAGGCTGGAGTGCAGTGGCATGATCTCTGCTCACTGCACCCTCCGCCTCCCAGGTTCAAGTGATTCTCCTGCCTCAGCCTCCTGAATAGCTGGAACTACAGGCACATGCCGCCACACTTGGGTAATTTCTTTTGTATTTTAGTAGAGATGAGGTTTCACCATATTGCCCAGGCTGGTCTTGAACACCTGACCTCAGGTGATCTGCCCGCTTTAGCTTCCCAAAATGCTAGGATTACAGGCATGAGCCATTGTGCCTGGGGAGATCAATTTTAAATAACTCAGTTAATTAGCTCTATGACCTGGAGTAGAAGATGTACTCTGCACAGTACCACACAATCATGAAAGACTTTGAGATTCTGACTACCATAAAAATGATCATCTTAATCATTTTTTTTCCTTATATGAATCCTTGGCCCTTAAGAGATGCAAGGAGAGCCTTTACATTTTTCATAGCATCCTGATAGTAATGAACACTTTTGTACATGTCTATCTGTATGACTCTACATTCATTTTTTTTTTCCAGAGGAGTATTAATAGCTTTCATCAAGTTCTCAAAGGAATCAGATATAAAAGTGAGTTACAATGGTCTGGAGACAAAGTAGCACCAGTGATACTGCATTTGCTTCAGTTTCTCAAACAAGATTAGCTAACTTTAAGATGACTGGCTACACTGGTCAAACAACAGTAAACAGTGTTACAGGCAATGTGTTGGTGTTGGAGGTAACAGAGAAGAGCTGAAAGAAAAGCAACTAGGAAACGGTGGAGGACAGATGAGGGTAGAATCCAGGATTAGGAGGCTCCTCCTATGCTTCTATGTGGCATTGCAGAGGCCACAGTGAGAAGCAATGTCTTCCTTAAGGATTCTCTTAAACTACCCAGCCCTCTTAAATCAGTTATGCTAGACTTCTATATTTGAGAGAATCTCTATCCTCATTTATTTCTGTGCATAATTTACTATTCTCTGTGGTAAAGAAAACAGGTTGTCCCAAGCTGCTGTATCCTTCAAAATGTCAAATTCAAGGCTTATATAATCCACCCTCCTTGGCTCCTCACTGTATGTCAGTGAATCCCATGATTCCTGCTATTCAGCCAAGGGATGCCCTGAAAAACAACCCAGCCTGAGAATCAAAGGTTGTCATGAAATTCAATACTCATTACCCATGCTTCCTTCCTATATCGGGTTGTTGTTCCAAATGTCATATAATTAATATGTAATTACCTCTCTTTCTAAATCTTACTTAGAGAGCAGGAGAATAGTGGAGTTATGAGGGTGTTTAACATGACTCGTGGACAAAGGTTGGGCAGGGACAAATATTGAATGAGAGGGAATATGTTTTTAACTCAAAATATTCCCAGCAACATTCCTACCACATATATAGCATATTCTCTTTCATCTTCAATATTTAACATTAGCCTCCACATTATCAGATTTGCTCTAAACATTTTATGAGAATTAGTTATTTAACTTTTCACATGAAGTCTCAAATGTGTATTAATTACCAATTATATTTTATGACACCTTTTAAGAAATGAAGAAAGAGCAATAATTCTATCCTGTGGTATACAATATGCTCTTCAAATTTTTCACTGGGATGAAAATCTGGCATTCTCCAGAAACTTTGTTAAGGTCACTATTCCCTAATAGCCTTTTCTCTAATTGTTGAACAGGCATAATATTTTCTAAGTCTCTAGTGTTAATCAACTTTTAGTGAGTAGTTATCTTGTCCAGGTAGCTCACATTTTTTAAAATAGTGAACTTTTATCCACTCTGCCATCTCAAGAAACTGTACTAAACCTTAAGACATGGAAAGTATCCTTTTCTCCCCACACAAAAATGGTGACTTTTCATATGCCTGGTGCTCATAAAATGCTTTTTGAGTTCAAAAGATCATTTTATTCCAAAGATGATGTTTCATTCCACATTAACAGTACACCTTTAAACTTTGGGTTATTTTTTTCCTGTCCTTTTTTTCTCAGAGAATGTACGAACTGTACAGTCACAAGACATACAGAAATATATTGTAAAATTATTTTGAATTAAAATGTGATGATAACTCTCTGGGTTCACAAAGCTGGAAATAATCTGTCACTTACATGTCAGAAGAGTCTCCAAATTAGTGTTGCCTGTACATCGTACATCCCTTTTCGAAAGCAGCCTTCCCATAGAAGAGTTTTAAAAATGTTTCTTTCTACATCTTGAGCGAACAGTAAAACACATAATGATGTAAGAGATGAGCATCCTAGAGAGAATTATTCCCTAAAGTTTTCCTTCATTTTGCTAATCAGAAAATTCTCAGATGTCGTGATGAATTTAGCTTTTGCTTTGTGTATTTAGTCAAAGCAAAAATTAAGTTAATACAAGTTAACCCTTCTCATATCCAGTAACCCGGTAGGTGCAAGGATGAGGAGCTGTTAGGTGCCTCAGGCACACCAAAGGTACCAGTGAAGCAGAGGAGAAATAAAAATGGGTGATAGAGAGGGTAAGAGAGAACAGGAAGAAGAAAAAATAGTGTTACTAGTTAAGAAAAAACAGTGGTTCACCAAGAAATAACTCTGCACCCACCCAGTGCCCTAACTTGTCACTCTCTGCATTAGAAAACAAACTTTTTTTTAGCTCCTGTAACACATTTGTAATATACTTGGAAGTACAATATAGAGAAGGCAGAGTGGTGTTCTGAAACTAGAGATTCTATTCTGTGGGCTAAAGACAAACCCCCACCAATGAATTACAGATTTATAGTAAGTCACCTGAGGATTGATATATCTGATAGCACTGGATCTTAAACTTTTCTTTTCAAATTTACTTCCATTTTATTTACTAACTCATGTTAGTAAAAAAAAAATTAAGGAATAAATTTTGTTGGTTCACCAAATTTTTATTGTCTTTTATATACTTGGCTCTGTGCTTGTCACTTTACATAAGTTGCAGGTTTGAATTCACATAAATAACCCATGAGGTAGGTGTTAATATTCACAAAAAGAGTCAAACTCTGTAAAATATTTTTTTTCATTGTACTTTAGGTTCTGGGGTACATGTGCAGATCATGCAGGATTGTTGCATAGGTACATACATGGCAAGTTGGTTTGCTGCCTCCATCCCCCTATCACCTATATCTGGCATTTGTCCCCATGTTATCCCTCTCCAATCTCCCTACCCCCTACTGTCCCTCCCCTAGCCCCCGCAACAGACCCCAGTGTGTGATGTTCCCCTCCCTGTGTCCATGTGTTCTCATTGTATGACATCCGCCTATGAGTGAGAACATGCGATGTTTGATTTTCTGTTCTTGTGTCAGTTTGCTGAGAATGATGGTTTCCAGATTCATCCATGTCCCTACAAAGGACAAAAACTCATTGTTTTTTATGGATGCCTAGTATTCCATGGTGTATATGGGCCACATTTTCTTTATCCAGTCTCTTCTTGATGAGTATTTGGGTTGGTTCCAGGACTTTGCTATTGTAAACAGTGCTGCAGTGAACATATATGTGCATGTGTCTTTATAATAGAACTATTTAAAATCATTTGGATATATACCCAATAATGGGATTGCTGGGTCAAATGGAATTTCTATTTCTAGATCCTTGAGGAATCACCACACTGTCTTCCACAATGGTTGACTATTTTAAGAAATTTATTCTGAGCCAATTATGAGTGACCATGGCCTATGACACAGCCCTCCGTGGATCCTGAGAACATGTGCCCAAGGTGGTTGGGTTACAGCTTGGTTTTATATATTTCAGGAAGGCATAAGACACTAATCAAATTCATTTAAGAAATACATTGGTTTGATTCAGAAAGGCTGGACAACTTAAAGCAGGGGCTTCCAGGCTGTAGGTAAATTTAAACATTTTCTGGTTGACGGTTGAGTTTATCTGAAGACTTGGGATCAATAGAAAGGAAATGTTCAGGTTAAGATAAAGGATTGTGAAGATGAAGTTTTATTGTAAAGAGGAAGCTTTCAGTAGACTTGTTGATTATATCCTGGATCTGGAAAGGAAGAAAAACCAAAGGGGAAAGAGATTCTTTATAGAATGTGGATTTTTCCCACAAGTGACAGTTTTTCAGGGCCTTTTCAAGATTTGACAGAGAAACATGTTTTGGAGTAAAATATTTTGATTTTTTTCCTTGTTATACCAATCTTGTCAGATTGGAAGTCATGACATACAGGGTTAAATAAAACCCATCTGATGAGAATTTATAGTGTGTAGGGCATGACTCCCCAGATCCCTTAGATAAATATTTGGGCAAGATAAAAAAAATCAGAGCTTAGTCCTCAGTAATAACATTTCACATGAGAGAAAACTGAAACTCACAGGAGCTTACCCAAGGTACATATTTAGTAAGTTCAATATTAAGATCTGTACCAATGACTGTTTTATTCTGTGTTTTTTCCTCTTTCTACATATTTTTTTACACTAGCCTAAGACCAGAGACTACTAGAAAGTGATGATGATGAAAAATATTTAGAATGTCTGAGTAGTGGTATCTCAGGTTAAGGATCTTAGAATTAAAGTAAGGCAATGAGGACAGGTTGAAATTCAGGTAACCATGGCATATATGAGTAAAACTATTCAGCAGATAGTTGAATTTTTTAAAGTGTAAATTTCAAGTCAGTTGCAAGAACAGAAAACCATGCGGTGGCATGTTCTTGCTCATAAGTGGGTGTTGAACAATGAGAACACATGGATACAGGGAAGGGAACATCACACACCAGGGCCTGTCAGGGGTTGGGGGCTAGGGTAGGGATAGCAGGGGGCAAGGGGATAGGGGAGGGATAGGATTAGGAGAAATACCTAATGTAGATGACAGGGTGATGGATGCAGCAAACCACCATGGCTCATGTATACCTATGTAACAAACCTGCACATTCTGGACTTGTACCCCAGAACTTAAAGTATAATAATAAGAAGAAAATAAAACAAAATTCAAGTCAGTACTGCAGAATTTGATTTGGAAATCATTATTTGTGAATGACAGTTTAAATCATGAGGCTGTGTGAGGTCATCTGAAAAAAAAAACAACAGATATTGAAGAATTGAGCCAAAACCAAAATATTTCATTGCAACAACATTGAAAAGGACCCCTAAAGGATCTCAAGATACATGTTCAAAGGATCATAATAAAATCATGAACATGTAAAACCAAATGAGGAGACTTTCAGCAAGCAGCGTGTGAGTTTTATGCATAAGACCACATAAGCACTACAGCCTGAAATTCACACACATGCAAATCCTGATTGAGGTGATCAATGACTAGAGAAATTTAAAATAAGAAAATTTTATATAAGGCTAGAACACAGGAAAGAATTCTTATTTCATCCTCAAACTCTTAGCAAGTACTGTAATTTGTAAGCATTTATTGAAGGTAGGAATCCCGTCTATGTTATTCTGCATCATATCTACCATAATAAGCACTTATAAACCACAATTTGCAGTATGCAGTTAATAATCAATAGTAATGATTTGTGATATACTATAATGGATTAACAAATCACCACTAAAGAACTTACTCATGTAACCAAATACCACCTGTACCCCAATAACTTAAGGGAAAATATGAAATAAATAAACAAATAAATGAAATAAAATAATAAAAATGAGAATAGAAATAAAAAATCAATAGTAAATGAATGAATAAATAAAACAAAACCAAACTGAAAAAAAATTCATGACAATATATAATCATATTTTCTGTAAAACTACCTCTGTTATGGTAAGTGAAATAAGAATCTTTTCTAATTCTTTCTGAACTAAGACCACTAATTTAGAAGGCAACAGATAGAAGAGAGGTCTGATCCTCCAACACAACAAATACTCCTTCAGGAATCCCTTTCATAGAAGTGATCTATTGATACAATCAACAGCACTGTGAGACATCAAGCCTATTATGGGACATTGAAAACGTTAGGTTTTCTCCATGATAGAATATAGTTTCCATGATGTGTGGAATGTAGTATCAGCAAGAAGGATGCATTCAACCTTTGCAGGACATTTGCTGTTGTTCTGCACAATGTCTAAATACTTTTTTAGGTACATCCAACCTACTTCATAATGATGGCTAAAGAGGAGTTGTAAAAACTGCCTCAGTGAGCCCTGATTTTCCATGCCTGACAAGAGCCTGTTTTCCTACTTGGATAACAGAACCCTGATTTTCCTCTGAAAAACCACAACTTGCCCAAATTCAGTATATGAGGTTTGGGTAGTACTGTCTCTCAAAAATGGAAATATGGCTCCTACTTGGTCAATTGGAAAACATATACACAAAGCTGTGATGATCAGATCAGGAATCTAGTAGCAAATGAGATGTAAATTCAGTGCTTTCATTTGAAATATTGAGAACAGTTGTTCTTTTTTTTTTTTTTTTTCAGTTCTGAAAGGACAGACCCACAACTCCTGCCTATTATGTTACCAGGAGTGGGGAAAGTCTCATCAAAAATGAAACCAATACAGAAGGAGGCAGAGCCAACAGATAGTTCTATTAATGTCAACTGTAGAGTTCACCTATTTCCAAACTACTCTATTTTATTTATTGTATATTATTGCTTTTTCTACCTTTATTTAAGTAGCACAACAAATACTTGGAAATTTAACACCCATCTCCAAAATTAAAATATTACTAATAATTAAATCTGTTTTAATCCCTTTCCTATCCTGCCCCTGCCTCACCCTAAAAGTAACCAATATCCTAATTTGTTCATGTATAGCTATCTTGTTTTTTAAAAATAAATTATCTTTCTACATGTGTATGTTTTTTATTTTTGCCTGGTTTTGAATTTTAAATAACTTATGCTGTATGCAGAATTTTCACTTAATGTAATTACTAAGTTTTGTATCCATTGTTGAATGTACTTGTAGAATTATTTTCACTGCTATACCATGTTTTATTGTGTGATCATTTCAAAGTGTGCTTAACCATTATCCAGTCAATGAATATTTGACTAATATGAATAGTTCAACTATGAGCATTTTTTAAAATGTCCCCTTGGAATAAAATTGAAAGGAATGCATTACAGGATATCCCAATATTCAGTGTTATAGGACAATATTATAACATTTATAAAAGCAGCCCAGGAAATACAATCTCACTATGTGCAATAAAAGAAGAGGGCTGGAGTATTTGCAAACAGACCTAATAATCTCTGCACTATAAGGAAAGAATTAAATGAAAGAAGGCTCAATTTTGTTTTTATTTTTATTAGGTACATGGATAAATTTGTAATCCACAAAAAACATGGGCTTGATTTTTGCATGTCAATTTTAAAATATCAATACTTAGTCACTTGGTATGTGTCATGTTTAGACTAAAATAGATGTCTAAATAGATGTCTAGTAAAAGAAGTAGAATTTCTTTAAGCCATAAAGATGTCACTTTACTGATTACATAGTATTAACTATGTGATCTGGGACGTTAGATCTGAGGCATATAATTATGCTTATATTAATAACAACCATATTTACAAAAATATTTTCTTCTACCCCCACATACTGGCATTAAAGATGACTTGCAGAGGTTAGCAGAGGCATAATAATAAAAATTTTAGAATACTCTATGATATATTAGGGTTCTTTGTTTCCTGGAATATAGCCTGGGTTCAAAATCCTGGCCAAGTAGAATAGGATTTCCTGTTTGGAAAATGGTAATGAGATATTCTCTCTTACAGGTTTGTCAGATAGCTCAGTAAATAGATGAACTTCCAGAATTGTGAGTCTTAAGCAGACCTGATAGCTTCTACTGGCAGACTGTGTACTGACACTTTTGCCTTAAAGATAGATTTACCTTTATCTCATTTGACAATATAAAACTTAATATAATATATTAGATGCTGTATAAATGTCAATTGCATATGCCAAGCGTTTCTCCAGGATGTAATTTCCTGGGGACAGGAGCTACGCTGAGGTGACGGCAATGATACATTCTTTAGATCGGCCCTGCTTACAGATTCCTTGGAACTTCAGCACCTGCCTCTGGCTCACAAAGCAGGGAAGGGAAAGTGCACTCCCTGAGATCTATGGTAAACTGTGGTCAACATCTCCGTCCAACACGGTCTCTTGGTCTCCAAGCCAGACCCGACACTTTAATTACTCAGAATGTTTGCTTTCAAAACTATTTCCATGCTAATGGGCACTGTTGTTTATCAACTCCCCTGTGATAACTTCTAGCAGCCAATAATTTCATGGCCAGAAGCTTCAGCACTGAATCCTACTAATGAGCTACCAAAAATGGTCTCTTCTAGCAGGCCCCAACTCCCCTTACATAGTAAATATTCCCTGAAGTCATTATATCAGCCACCTTCATCGTGTTTCCCTATCCAGTACCGTACCCAGTCAAGAACTGTGCTAAGTCCTCATTCCTTTCTTCCAGTCTATGAATTCACACCAGTTCTCTGCCTTGGCACAGGGTATCTTCCTGTTAACATTTTCTCTCCTTCCTTTTATGCAGATCACAGGCAGAGATCTACTCTCACTCGAGAACTTCATGTCTCTTGAAAGTTTCCATTAATTATACACATGGTACCTGTGGGTACCTTTTTAAAGTGTAGACAACTGTTTCTCAAATTTGAATACCTTGTAGCAGACTTTTACATAGGAATGCTCTGAAGTTGAACTTTAGTCTTAGTATTTAGCCAAAAGAATTTGTCAGCTTAGACTTCAGTATTGAAAGGGCTAAAGAGCTAAATGCCTACATCTATGTCACTTCTGACATTTCTGCCTTTCAGGGATATGACTACATAGGTTACCAAAAAGTACCCACAGGCACCATGTGTAAATTGGTCATGACAATCAGACTCATTGTTACAATATGAATGTTGACTCTCAAATAATATCAAATACTGATAAACATTCTAAAGTAATTTGGAGAGAATATCTCTTATTTGTTTTACATTTTACACTTTGGTTTTCTTTTGAATATCAAACATTAACCAGATTTACACTCTTATAATATCAGTAATTATGATACTAACCTCTTTCCAAAATGAGAACACAGGAATGATAGTCACAGCTGCAATTGACACTAAATCACTTTAGTAATATACATGAATAGGGTCACAAAGCAAAATGAAATTGAACAATTTTTTTTAACTTTACATCTCCTATAGAATAAAATCTTATTTTTTTTTTCTTTGTGCCTCACACAAGTCAATAAAATTACCTGATAGGACTAACACAGTTCTGTAATATTTGTAAGTGGGCATGCATAGACACAGAATCCATTAAGCTATCTGAAATTTGTCTTTTAATAATATTTTTACTTTTTCTTTGATTGGGACATTGTAGAATATGATGGTCACTGGAAGGAACCTGAATGAATTTCTCCATTAAGATGTTGAAGAAATGTTTCCAGTATAGGGCAGGAAACAGGAAGGGGAGAAAGAAGAGTTAGGAAGAGGATACTGGGTTAAGTTACAAATGAAGTCTTTGGAGAAAAGGAAAATACTTTTTTCATCCATGGGATGGTGAATGCTCTAGGTACCAGTTCTGGTACCCACCAAGATCTCCAAAATGATGTCTTTTGCTTGATTTTCAGCAGGGACGGCCACAGCAGAAACTGATCTATGGTTTCCAGCTACTGAAGAACTAACAATTGTCAAGATTTCTATTCTTCCTATGTGGATCAGACAAGGGTGCTGAGTATGTAGGAGAGGCCACTATAGTATCAGAGGTATAAGTGGTGTATGGTTAAGTTAATCTATTAGGGATTCTATCTGAAATCAGCTTTGTGGGGTACACCATGTGGGAGCTGAGGCCTCTGGGAACATAGGATCAAAGCGTCTTCCATAGGTCATAGATATCCATAATGAAATGTACTCAGATTGGAGTGGAGTTTATTTGAGCTAAGAGTCATTAGTTTCCTTCTTGATCAGCTTGGCGTTAGCTTTGGCAAACTCTAACCTTAGGATCTATAGCTTCTTAGTATGGGAGCAAATGCCATCAACACATATTTGGCCGTTTCCGCTGTCACTTCAGCTGCCCAAGGTGACAATCTTGGTTGCCCAGATGTAATTTTGATCAATGACATTGGTTAACTTAGCTATTCTTGACTGTTTTGAAAAATTCCTACTCTTTGTGTTTATTATGTCATCTGAATTTTTCAAAACTACAATTTACTCTGTACATCATTTTGAATTTTTTTTCTTCTAATATTTTTATGATGGTAAAGTGAGCATCCTGTTTTCTCTTTTATCACCATCCTATGTGAAGAATTTGTTTAAAAATGTTTTTTCCTGAAGGATTCCCGACGTAAATGAATTAAATATTTTAAAATAAAATAAAGTTACAATTATTTTTATATTTTAAATTTCAATATTATATAAATATTAGACTTTTGACACATGTTAGCTTCAATTATTCTCCTTGATTTAAAATTATTTAAATAATGAAAATTCTTGGCTCACAAAGTCTCTAACATTCTTCCCAAGATTTTATGTTGTGAACATACCTTCTTGTTTCATGAAAAGGCCCTATGTGCAAAGTGACTTCCAAACACAGAATGAGCTGAGAAACCACAGGATGAGGCAGACAAATTCAGTTTATTGATAAAAAGGTGATTTATTGGGGAAAGTTACAGGCAGAAACATGCCACAAGACAGATACATCTCTACATCAAAACCCCCAAGACCCCGGGCTTTTATCTCAGGGAAAAAGTATACATGCTCTGGGAAGAATATGTAAGTAACTAAGAGAATCTACAAGCATCACAGCCTATGATGTATTCAACAATATCAAGGGTTGTCTTAGAGGAAAAGTGAAACTTACAGTGAATAGGTGTTTCTACGTAAATAATAATACATCAGCTAGACATCTGGGAGGCATTCTCAGACATGGGGTTAATCAGCAGTTGCATGAAGGATTAGCATCTAAAGTACAGTCACTCTTGTTCCCATACCTTTAATATTTCATTACATATCAGTCTGTTTTCCTATTTATTTAATAACTTGAAATATCTTAATTGTGTTGTGTCTGTTCTTGAACTGTTATAAAGAAATACCTGAAACTGGGTAATTTATAAAGAAAAGAGGTTTAATTGGCTCATGGTTCCACATGCTGTACAGGAAGCATGGCAGCATCTGCTTGGCTTCTCAGAGGCCTTAGGAAATTTTCAATTACGGCAGAAGATGAAGGGGAAGCCAGTTGTCTCTACTACATTTATAGATATTTTCATTTTAAATTTATAACTTTTAAAAATTTACCATGTTGTAGATAATATTTTTTTCCAGATAGTTGAACATTGCCCATCAACATTTTGGAATAATAATTATTTTTCTCCAATAATTTGAGATACCTACCACATTAATCTTATTCCAAAATTTGGTGTCTATTAGGGTTAGGGGTTTGTGTTCAGTTATGCTTTAATATCTCATAGGCCTTTCCTCCAATTTTTAGTCTAAAGTTATCAGACAAGATTTTACATATTTTTAAATATAAACAAACATGTCTCATTAAAAATATTTATTAGTTATTTTACTGGAAAACTCTTTAAAGTGTAAGTTAATTTGTGGAGAGTTGAAGTCTTAGGATGTTGACATCTTTAGGGCAGCAGTGAGGACTAGTGATATTAGAAAGAAAATTCCTGGAACTCACAGGACCTGGTGCAGTTTGGGTTTCCCACTCACCAGAATAGAAAAATATAATTCTCAGTGCCCCAGGGAAAGTATTCAGAAATGATTGGCTTCAGTAGTGAGCTAACAAATTGTCATGCATCGAACACTGCTCTAGTCCACTAAACAAAGTTCGAAAATACTTATAGGAATGCAGAGTATCTGGCAGACAAGGTAAAGTTCATACTGTCTATCATCCAAAAACTCTACCAGATACGTAAAGTAGCAGGAGTATATAATCCACAATCAGAGGAAAAACCAATTCAAACCAACACAAAAATGATGATCACTTTTGAACTTGTACATTGAATGCATTTAAATTATTATTATAACCATGTTTAATATTTTCAAGACAACAAAAATAAGATCGAACATGGTATACAGCTGATAAAAAGACCCACATTGAAATTTTAATAATTAAAAAATACAATGAGATAAAAACACACTGGATGAAAGATTAACCAAAGATTGAACACTGCCTAAGACTGACCACTGCAGCAAGAAAGGGTAGTGAACTTGAAGATATACCAACTATCTAAATTGAAGAATAAAAAAGGTGAACTGAAAAATAAATAAACATGACTCTGATGGGCTGTGAGAAAATGTCAAATAGCCTAACATATAAGTAATTGGAATCCTCACAGAATACATTTGGAGGAAGAACAGAAAAAAATTATACGTGAGAAATAATGGCCAAAAATTTTCCAAATTTGATGAAAATTATAAACCCACAGATCCAAGAATTCAACAAACTCTAAGCAAAAATATTATAAAGAAAACTATACTAAAGGATATTTTACAACGAATTGGTAAAAGTGATAAAAAGAACATTTTAAAAGCAGCCAAAGTGAAAAACACATTATATACAGAGGAATAAAGGTGAGAATTGCAGTAGATTTATCACCAGATACAATGTAATCCAGAAGACAGTGGAGCAATGTGGAATTGTCAAGCCAGAATCAACACTCAGCAATAACATCTTTTCATACACAAAAAATATGAATTAAAAACTTTCAGATATTTAAAATTCAAGAGATGCATCGGAACCCAACTGTATTATACTAAATGTTAAGCTAGTCTTTCAGTCAGAAGGAAAATAATTCCAGATGGAAATCTGGATCTACTGAATGGAATGAAAGCCACGAAAATTGATCAATGTATGAGCAAATAGAAATATGAGTTCTATGTCACCAAAGTCAACATTGATTTATGTTTCCTTATTGAAAAATTACATTTTGTGATAAAATAAGAGAATTTGCATCTTAATATTTTTCCATCTATTTATTAAATATTAAATACCCAAATGTAAATGCCAATTTGATGTAGCTACAACACCCCTTTTAAAGCCTCTGAAAGTTAAGTGTGCTATCCCCTACAATGTAGACCAAAACCAGGGTATAAAATCAGCTTATGGTAATTTTAAAATTTTATTTTATTTTTAATTGAAAATTATAATTGTATACATTCACGAGGTACAATGTGATGTTTCAATACATGTATACATTACAGAATGACCAAATCAGGCTAATTAACATATCAATTACTTCACATACTTATCATTTTTTTGGTAGTAAGAACATTTAAAATACAACCTTTTAGCAATTATTAAATACATTATTATTGATTACAGTCACCCTGGTGTGCAGCAGATATTGCAAAACACATTTCTTCTAACTGGAACATACCCTTTGCCTAACAACTCTCTTTTCCTGATCCACCTCCTTTCTCAGCTTCTGGTAACTCTCATTCTATCTGCTTCTATGGGTTTGACATTTTTAGATTCCGCATGTAAAAGAGATCATATGTTTGTCTTTTTAAAAGCCTCATAAACTATGAAAAATATCAAGTTACCAAAACGGCCTTAATTTAAGAAAAGAGTCAATTAATTTTAAAGAATGGCTCTCTACTATATAACTCTGCTTTGTACACATTTATCAATATAAATAAATGCCCTGTCCTCTGAGATCAGAAACAATCCTCCCAAGAGTAGAAGCCTGTGGTCCTGGAGTTGTAACATGCTCTAGGTGAAAATGTAACTGTGTAAGAAGAGTGACTTTAACAGTCTGCTCCATGAAAACTGATTGGAACCACATTTACAATGACAGGTACAATGAAGTGGAAGAATTTTTGCTAATTGTAGGAAGAACTAGAAACAAATACTTGAAATAAAAGAGGAACAGATGAAGCTCAAGACTGCTTCTGGGACAGCTGCAGCTTTGGTATCTGGACTGCCTCCAGATTTCAAATGCCTTAAAATCTATTTGGAGGGGGTTAAAACAGACCATTTACGGAACTAATAACTGAAGCCCAACACTTCCAATCATTCAGAGAAAAATCGAAGGAAAAAGACTTTTAATCTGCAGGGAAAAAGAAAAGCTTATTAATAAGGGAGTTGACAATACATTTTTTTAAAACTGGGAAATTTGTCACGTATGTGGACAAATAAGCTAAGGCCATGTGTGGATACAGATAAATTATCAGAACCATTTAATAAACTGTTACAAGAACAAATCACACACCCGAATCTCTGCTCAGATTACGACAATCTGGTTAATTGTAATTTCTGTACCTAAACACCCTTTGACTAATTTCCTTCCCACAAGGTGGTGCTCAAGTTAAATAGCAAGCCAAGTCACAGCTCCTTGAACCTCACCAAACTCAAGTTTAATTTAATACTGGACGACTTTGTAGATTTACTTATGTCTTCAGAAAGTTTTGATGATTTGAGTGAATTTTTTAGCAAGCTGTGCCTCACCCTGTGAGTGTTACTTTGAGACCACACTCGCCAGTCTCGCTTTAAATTCATGACCTAGATCTCAAGTAAGCTTGCAAAGTGGATAGTTCATCACCCTGGAGGTCCATGGTCCATTTATTCTCCCCCTGTCCTAAAGGAAAGTTTCACACCCCTCCCTCTATCTTTAATAACTCCTTCCTTTTCCTCAGTCTCAACCGATGACTGTACTCTCTACTTCACAGAGAAATGGTAAATCAATCGGGAAACTATTTCTATAAACTCATATCATCCTATCATTCCCACCTTCCAGCATTTGCGCCCACATAGGACCCTGTCATTACAGAATCCTACTACCCATAACCTATCTGTGTTACTATCTAAAGGCAGTACCCTCCACAAATGCACCAGACCACATTCCTCTGTGTAATATAAGAGCAATGGTCTAATAATTCACTGCTCTATCTTCTTAGCAACTTTTTCTCTTTACAGGATCATTGCCATCATCATGAAAACATCCCATTATGTCTTCTGTCTTGCAAATTCCTTTCTCTTAGTAGAATATCCTCCAGATATATTTATGTTGACACAAATGATAGACTTCCCTTTTTCATGGCTGTATAATATTACATTGTGTATATACCATATATTTTTTTCTATTCATCCACTAACACACTTAGGTTGTTTCATATCTTGCCTATTATAATTAATAATAATGTTGAAATAAACATGGGGATGCAGACATCTCTTTGACTGATTTATTCCTGCCAGGAGAGCCACTCTCTGTGGGAGCTTTGACAGGAGAGGGTGTGTGTGTGTGTGTGTGTGTGTGTGTGTGTGTGTGTTTCTAAGTCAGATGAAACAATGAAGAAGTGAAACCAAAATGCATGAAACAGAAGAAAGTTATGACTCACCGGTTTCAGAGAGGTGAGGGTGCCCACCAGAGGCTGACCGAAGTCCAGAGGAAGTAGGGGACTAAACCAGGGGAAGCAAGAAAGAGAGGATCTGTGGGACTCTGCCTTTAGTAAAGTCTGTGGGCATTATCCTTTAGGTTTTCCAGCAGGGGTTGTGAGTTGGTTAAAGAAAACTGGTAAGTAAAGGGAGAACTGACTTACAGAACTCTGAGATTGACTGTTAGGTTTTATCATAGTCAGCAGTTGTAGGGTGTGCTCGGTTGTGGGTCAACAAGATGAGGAACAAACAAGATATATCACACACAGCCAGGCCAAAGGTGGCAAAGTGTGACTGGGGTTTAGACAATTTATGTTGGCCCTAAAAATAAATGCCGAGGCAGCAACCTCGTTAAACACGTTTATCACATGAAGGAATGCAAGCTATAAGCCATTACTTCCAAAATGGTAGAGTATCACTTAAAAATGTCAGTTTTGAAGGAATTGGAAATAATTTAAATAAACATTTTTGCCTAGATGCGTATTTTCTGATCGCGATGGCAACTTCCTGGGCTCATATATGACTTCTGTGTAGGGAATGGAATCCAGAGATGAGATTTGACTGAGATTTCTGCCAGTTTGTATGTTCTAGTTACAAACTAGCAGAAGATTGTGGCCCTTCTGCAATTCAGGTACAGATCACTGTGGAGAAACATGATTTAATGGTTAATACTGTGATCTACATTTCTGCTTGAGCAGCATGTGGGTCTGGCCCCAGGGATGTTCTTGCCCCTGAGAACACCCTATTACTAAATAAAACAGTTGGAAATTCGCTAGATTATGTATCAGCATCTCCATCAGTGGAGAACCAGCCTCAAGGGATACAACTAGAATGATGTGTTTGTGACCTATCACAGCAGCTCAGATGGGCAAAACACACTTATATAGCTCAGGTTACTCACTCACTCAGTGGAGATCATATATTCATAATGTACCTACTCAGAAATGGACCCCAAACTTTTTCCACATTCATCTGAAAGTACAGTCAACTGGAATTCAAAAAGAAACATGAAATGATTTGGTAAAGGCTGTACTTAATTACCCTTTTAGCAATTGTTCTTAATGGGAGATTGTTCTTAGTTATACATCCCTTGGTCTCTCAGGAAAGTTATTTCTTCATTAGGCTTACAGATTCTTATTACTTCTGCTTTAAAACTCTCTTTGAAAACACTGGGAATCCTAGTTCTACAAATCTGACTAAGATTTAATAGCTGAATGACTTTTCCCTGATTTATAGCGGGAAATCTTACTTCCATGGTCGGGAACATCAACTTGAAATAAATTCACCTGGTTTTTGACTTGAAGAAATAACTTCATGTGAATTAATTTTGGGTATGATAAGATCTTTCTTTATGACTCAGATGACCTTAGAATCTTTTACAACTCCCAACTTTTAAATGGCTATAAAAACTAAGCTCTAAAATTCATATCATTTGGTTAAATATTTAGCATGTAGATTTTAGTTATTGCATAGAATTATAGCACAGAAATTCCTTTAAAATTATTAGTTAAATTAATTTCATTAAGTTTATACATCTCTAAAATTATGTATTTTATATAGTATGTCAATAATTTACGCTCAATACCTGTTTGCTCTAACTTTAAGCAATATTTATTCCTAAAGAAGAAAATTCAAGTTACAAATGTGGGTTTATAGTAGATTTATAATTTAAGGTAGAACACATTATTTTGTTTGATCTACTTTTGTATGCCTTTGAGCAAATTTTTAAAAAATTAAATGACCCAGACTCTAAGAAATAAAAATTGGTAAGTGAAATAATATGTTTTGGTTTCCAAAGAGTGCTCATAGTAAGCAAGGAAAGGAGTACAATTTTTATATTTCTCTGTATGTCGAAAGATAACTACTAAATTTATTTATAAGTGTATCTACCTACAGGAATGGCTATACAGATGGTGATGGTGCTGGTGATGGTAGTGGTATTGACAATACAGGTATTTTAGGAACATTTTGAGAAGGCACTAACAACATATTATAAACTCTAATTTCAAAATTTACGTTATTTTCACATCTACCCTGCAAAATGTAGAGTTAGCTACATTGTCACTAACTAGTCCCTAGTTTTATGAAAAGAGAAAGGAATTGGGAAGCAATGTGCAATAAGTGATTGTTTTGAAGTCCTCCAGTGATAAATCCTAATTGGCTAGTTGAATAGTCACAGAGCTTCATGGTCTATCTAGGTACTCAAACATTCATTTGGAAAAAAAAATTACACATGTATATATATACAATGTATATTTGTGTGTGTGTGTGTGTGTGTGTGTGTGTGTATTTATCCAAATAGAATTGAGAAAGAAAAATCAGCCACAGAAACAGGTTTTCTGGAATTCAAATTCAAGCTACATCACTCATTAACTCTGTTAGTTTGAGGAACTGACAAACTCACCATGATAAATTCTAATTATTGTTATTAATGTTGTTTTTAAAATGAATGTATTTATGAATCTACTTAGACCAAAATAATTATCACTGTATTTTATCTAGTAGTATATGTTTGCTGAAAAAATTCTGAATTATTTTATTAGCTATGATGCATACCTATTCTATACTAAAAATGAAAATAATAAAATTGAAAAGTAAGAAATGAAAAAAAGGCAAATGAAATTATAGAAAGGAAAAATGTCTTTACTACATTATTAATGGGAATGAGTGTTTTGGAAGCAAAATTTAGCAATGCCTATTCATGCTTTAAAATGTTCATATTCTTTGATTCTGCAATTATATTGTTAAAAATTATCTTACAGAAATACAATTTATTCAATATGTATATATATACATGCATATATATGCATATATACATATTGCATATATACACACGTGTATACATATATACATGTATACATATGCATATATATACAATGTGTGTGTGTATATATATACACACATGTACACATACCATATATGCAAACTTATGAAGATTTTCAGTGCAGCATAGCTAAAATAACAGAAAATAGAAATAACACAGATCTTCATATAGAGACATGTAGTGCTGTCAATGATATTTATTAAAAATTAGAGTATAACCATTAATTGTGGTTTTCCTTCCTTCTACATTAACTTCTTCAGTCTCAATTCAGGTGTAACTTGATTTTCAAAACTATCATTCTGTACCAGTTCTGGGTTTTTCCTATCTTGACCACTTTTGATTCTTTCAGTTATTTTCCATTCTTAGCTTTGAATTTAGTTTCATCATTTACTTTTTGTCTATTAAGTTCCTCAGATGTATTCTGAGGAGGGAACTTAAAGAACAAAGAGAAATTGTTATTAAATTGGTGCTTCTAATTCAGATTTATGACGCAGGTGTTAGCAAGCATTAACTCAGTTGCTGCTGTGTCATCCTAGATGTGAAAGAACGAGATGCAAAGCAGAGCAGATGAAAAAGGAACCAAGTGACTTACAGACTCCCTAGGATGCAAATAAAAAAAATTACAGTATATATTTGTATGCATTGGGACCTACTGCTGTGTAATTACTAAACTGCATATACAAATATACTAATTTGGTATTTCTAAGTACAAATGCACATGTGAAAGAATAAGTCATCCTTAGTAAGTCGAAAAGTATTCCAGAAGTCAAAATTAAAACCTGGTATATGTGACTCACAGCCCTTGCTCTGTGTCTTACACTGCACAATGTCGCTTTGTCCCTCCTCTGGGCCTTTATACAGCTGATCCATCAGCTGGGAATAGCCTCTGGTCCTCCTTTATCATCGCCACAGTCTACCTTTAAGACTTAAATCATTTGTTTTCTTTCATTTCTTTATGAAAACAGTTCAGTTATTTCTATTCAACAGTTATTTTTATTGTCATTATTTTACCTGTCCCTTATTTAAGAAAATGGTTCACTTTTGACAATTTTTTGGAGTATCTGTTGTCTACTTAAATTAGTAGAGAAAGTGAAGTAGACTTGGAAATAAAAAAAAGAGAGCATTAGTTATAATTTCCCCTGTCTTTCCTAGTACAACTCTTTCAAAAAAGAATCCCTTACTACCCACGGTGAAAAGATATGCCGTGAAGGTGGCTGACCGTGTGATTCAACATTGAACTGGAAGTTCAAGAGACAGTTTAATTCTTGATGTAGGCTGAGGTGTCTGGGAATACACAGGGTAAAGGATGACAGTTAGAAAATCATTCTCAGTAAACTGACACAAGAACAGAAAATCAAACACGGCATGTTCTCACTCATAGGCGGGTGTTGAACAATGAGAAAACATGGTCACAGGGAGGGGAGCATCACACACTGGGGTCTATTGGGGTGGGCTAGGGGAGGTACAGCAGGGGGTGGGAAGGCTGGGGAGGAATAACATGAGGAGAAATGCCAGATATAGGTGACGGGGGGATGGAGGCAGCAAACCATTTTGCCATGTATGTACCTATGAAACAATTCTGCATGATCTGCACATGTACCCTAGAATCTAAAGTACAATTAAAAATAAAGAAAATGTCATCATTGAACTTATTGTACGGGGACATAGCAACCAGGCTCTAGAACAGATTTGCTTTCACACATGGAGGATGGGCTGGCACCAGCGTTATCTGTGTCCCACTGATAACTGCAGTTTCCTGCCGGTTGGTAAATGAGATTGATGCCGCAGTTTCCTGCCAGTTGATAAATGAGATTGATGCCCATTGCATCCTCAGTATTCTCAGGAACTTTGAGAAATATGAAAGAAGTAGCAATTCTTAAGCATCTGCTTATGGAAATCAGAGAAACATGGAATAAACATGAAATAATGATACACAGAGAAAACATCTTATGAGTAGGTAGAATAAATATTCAGGCTGGTGAAAGTGGAGGTGGGCAGTGGGGAGAATTGGTTAGCTGAGGGCATAGACAAAGGCACTAGGGAAGCCTGGACTTTACAGACATGTGACATAATCAGGAAAACAAACACAAATACTGCACTCCCAACCTTTATGGGTATTACCTCCATTCGCCTTCACAGCAGTTCTGTGAGCCAGGAGGCAAAAATACTGGGGGGTTGTGAAGCAAAGCAGTTGGTAGCCTGTGCATTGGAGTTAGTCAGATGCCTGCAAGAACTGTGAGGCCGCTACACGATTTCTCTAAGCTTCAGTTGCTGCTTCGAAAAAATCCAGTCATAATACTTACTTCGTATGGCTGTTGATGACAATCAAATGGGAAAAAGCCCTTTAGTCATTGCCCATAACTAGTAAGCAAGACAAATGTGGTAGCTATGGTTCCTCTTTTACCAATTGTGCTGCTGCAGAAATTGAGGATTGGGGAAGTTGAGATTACAAAGCCAGTATGTAGCCTGACTAGGACTTACAGGTAGGTTTGCTGTGTCTGACTTCAGGAACACACCCTTTGAACAGAAAATCAATTATGGAAAAAAATAACAGGGTGTGAGTCTGGCATGAAGTGAGTGGGACTGGCAGTGGAATAAATGTAGTGAATCACATGAAGGCATGTATATTCTAGAGTAGTGGTTTCATTTTTCTGAACATGAAATGAACCACCCCTCTAAGGAAATCTTACACAGACACATGAACAATTAATACAAATAACAACTGAGTGTTTGTGTTTGAAGAGTACGCTCATCTGGGGAACCATCCTTATACCGCAGATGAGAAAACTGAGGTTCAGAGATGCCAGCAGCCTGCCCAAATACAAATTAAGTTAGTGATGCAAACCAGAATAAAGTCTACTTGTCATTTATTGACTCCCAAGGCAGCGTTCGTTTTACTTTACAAGGATTGTTGCAAAAAAGAACTCAGTCCTTAGGCTAAAAAGGAGAGGCTGAGATTAAGTAATATATGGCACTTCCACGGTTTCCTGTGGCTGTTCTGCACTCAGTGTAAGGGATCGGGGTGGAGTAGGTTACTGAAAAGCAAGAGTTACTTCTCAGCATTCATAGAGAGGTATAATCCAAATATCAATGTGAAGCTTTGTTTTGTGCAAAATTTCTTAGATGTGGTGTCCAGGGTCTGCTTTATGGTCCCTAGTAATATGAGGTACGCTTCACTGCAGGTTTTTCTCTTGTTTGCAGTAGCAACTCCCTGAAATGCAGTCTATTCTTCTTTTATCAAGTGGTGATATATACTAGGTATGAATCTGATCTGTGTGATCAAAATGCCAGCTCCAGCACAAACTAGTTATATAATCTGGTGTGAGATATTTAACTCCCAAGGGCTTCGGTCTCTCTTTCCAAGGGGAGTATTACAGGTACCTACCTCATGCGATATCACGAGGTTTAAATAAAATAATACAGCTAACATACCTGGCAGAGTGCCCAGCAGCATCGTTAGCCTAAAAGCTAATTGCTTAGTTGTTGTCATTATGTTGAAATCCTTTGTTCCATTTAGGAAGCTGAGAGGAATGACTTAGGCTAATTCAAGGTTCAAGTCAGTTATATTGGGGATCTGGAGTTCTGCTGAACCCCATGATATCATCTTCATTACTGAACAACAATATTAGTCAGGGATTATAGAGTAACTTCTTTTAGGTATATGATGATCATTTAAAATTTAGAAGGAAGGCACAAAATTACGAAAGGATAAAGATTTTTTTTTAGAAAAAAAAGCACAAGAATAACCTACTTCATCACATTATTTTTAAGATAAAGCAGGATAATAGTTGAAATATATTTAGCATAGGGATTGGTGAATGATAATCTCACAGCATAATTACTAGAGAAGCTGCAATGATATTTGAGTGTACTGATTCTGACATCAGAAAATGTAGTCCAAATTCTAGCTTCACTACTGAATAGCTATGTGACCTTGCTTAAGTTTACTAAACTCTATGGGAGTAGGTTCCTATTTCTGTAAAACAAAGCTAACCATAGAATTATTCTAGTGCCTGGAATAAGGAATTGCCCCCAAAGTGAGGTTGGTGCTAAAAAAGTTATCTATTAATATTATTATTATAAAGGTAGGAGAAGGAGGAAAAAATCTATTTCACATGGAAACACAATCCAGAAAGGGAGGAGAAAAGGCTTAGGGAAACCTTGCATAAATAAAGCACTTACCTTTTAAATTATTTATTTAGCGCATTCTTAGAGGTCAAATGCCTGGATGGAGAATACGTGAATAAAAACCAACAACAAATTCCCTGAGGTCCTGGAAATACAGGAAGCCAAATTAGCCACTAATTATAAATCATATCTTGTTTATTTGGGATTTTCAACTCTTAGCTGGATTCATATCAACACCTGATAAATGGAAAATGAAAACAACGTGACCGAATTCATTCTTTTGGGTCTCACAGAGAACCCGGAGCTGCGGAGAATATTTTCGGCGTTGTTTCTCATCATGTATGCAGCTACAGTGTTGGGGAATCTACTCATTGTGGTAACTATAATGACAAGTCAGAGTCTGAGGTCACCTATGTATTTTTTTCTTATCTTCTTGTCCCTTTTGGATGTCATGTTCTCATCTGTCATTGCCCCCAAGGTGATTGTAGACTCCCTCTCTAAGAGCACCACCATCTCTCTCAAAGGCTGCCTGACCCAGCTCTTTGTGGAGCATTTCTTTGGCGGTATGGGGATCATCCTCCTCACTGTGATGGCCTATGACCGCTACGTGGCCATCTGTAGGCCCCTGCACTACACGACCATCATGAGTCCACGGGTGTGCTGTCTGATGGTAGGAGGGGCTTGGGTGGGGGGATTTATGCACGCAATGATACAACTTCTCTTTATGTATCAAATGCCCTTTTGTGGTCCTAATATCATAGATCACTTTATATGTGATTTGTTTCAGTTGTTGACACTTGCCTGCATGGACACCTACAACCTGGGGCTCTTAGTCACCCTCAACAGTGGGATGATGTGTGTGGCCATCTTCCTTATCTTAATCGCATCCTACACAGTCATCCTATGCTCCCTGAAGTCTTACAGCTCTGAAGGGCAGCACAAAGCCCTCTCTACTTGCAGCTCCCACCTCACAGTGGTTGGGTTGTTCTTTGTCCCCCGTATTTTCTTGTACATGAGGCCTGTGGTCACTTACTCCATAGACAAGGCAATGACTGTGTCAGAGTCGATCATCACACCCATGTTAAATCCCTTGATCTACACGCTGAGGAATGCAGAGGTGAAAAATGCCATGAAGAAACTCTGGATGAAATGGGAGGCTTTGGCTGGGAAATGACTGCAATGCTGAGAACATCATGTGTTTCCCACAAGGAGAAGTCATTCTTTCAGAAATGTGTAGGAGCTGAAACTGTCCATTCTTCACTGGCTGTCAAAGGAAGCTCTTTTTTTGAGACAGAGGCTCTCTGTGTCACCCAGGCTGGGGTGCAGTGGCACGATCTTGGTTCTGCAGTCTCCACCTCCTGCGTGATTCTCCTGCCTCAGCCTCCCCAGCAGCTGGGACTACAGGCACGTGACATAACACCTGGCTAATTTTTGTATTTTCAGCTGGATGGAGTTTCACCCTATTGCCCAGGCTGGTCTCAAACTGCTGAGCTCAAGTGATTCCCCTGCCTCTGCCTCCCAAACTGCTGGGAGTACAGGCATGAGCCACCATGCTGGCAGAGAGGAAGCTTTTAAAATTGTAAAATCGGGTTTATGATTCAGATTCTGTGCAATTTAGAGATTATGATACTTTCCTGCTTTATACCCTTCCCTAGTTTCCCTTGTCTTAGAAACTCTTTGCCTTGTCCTAGGATTCTCTTACCTTGCTTCTGTTTCCACCTCTCCAAACACATTTGAGTCCCTCGCCTCTTCCCTCACTGTGCATCAGTCATATTTTTTTTCATCCGTCCTTAAAGCTATGCAAGCCTTTTCTCACCTCAGTTCTTTTCTCCTTTCTATGTGCAAATGAGCCCTCATCTTCTTCAGGTGGCTGTTCTAACTTTTTGTAGTAGGTTAAGAGATTGTCATTTCCTCAGAGAAAACTTCTCTCCTGGCTTTATTCAAAGATTATTTCATTCCTGCCATTATTCTCAAACTCAATGTCTTCTTCATTTTCTTAGTCACAATGAGCAAAAATATAATTTTTTTTGTATAATTACCAGTTGAATCTCATTACTTTCTATTTCCTTCTCTAGATTGGATGTTTGTCTTGCATGGTATCTACTATTTTTTCAATAAATATTTGTGGAATGATTATAGAATACAAGAACCTTTACAAATGGACAAATTCAGCGGGTTAGGGAAGAAAATGAGACAATCAAGAATTAATTAAAAATAAATTAAAAAACAGAGAATGAATACTAGAACAGGCTAATAGAAATGGAGGGCTATTATTTCTGGAAGGTTGTTCCATATTGGATAATCACAGATAAATTCTATAACATAAAGACTATAAATAATATTTCAGCTAATTTTGAATTCTGCTGAGATTTCCTTAGGAAAAGTGATTAAATTTATTATTCAATAACTTTAATAATAATAAAGAGCACCAATACTATGACTTTTGATTGGCTGACTTCTGTTACTAGGATTTTCCATTTATAAAAGTACATTGTTTACAAAAAGATTATACCCAAAATTCCAAAATGGCGCTTAATCAAACCTAGTCTAAATGATGATTAAAATACGTGCAAATTAAAAGTAAAATGGAAATTTTAAAATTTGACAAAAGGCTATATTCCAGAAACCTGAAGAAATGTTACTGCTAATTGTAAAAGAGACCCATTAAATTTAGGAATATGACAAGGCCAGCTTTCATTATTCCCATTATTACATATTGTACTGAAGGTACTAATGGAGTTCTCAACCTCATAAATCCACAGAGGTCAGGAAGATAAAGCAAATGAGCAAATTCACATCGTGCAGACATTGCAGACATTTGCTTCCTAGAACTCGTCCCCCATAAGGTTTTGCCACACTCAACTCCAGTCTATTGTTGCCGTGTATGTCCAAATTTGCCACATACTCAGATTTCCAGGAAAAATCAGGCATCCACATTTTATATAAATTTTAGTTATTTGAATACATTGATAAAAACTTAAGTTTCTTAAAACTTTATGGTAAACATTTCTTTGAATCAAAAGAAACTTTCAGGTAAATTTGGGTCATATGCTGTGACTTCAGAAACTCAATGTCAACCAGTGAAATAACAATAAAAAGAAATAAGGAAGTCAAATCTGAAAGCAACACAATTTGCTGACGTGTATCTACTTAGAGCGAGATATCAACCATCAAATTTTAGGGCTTATTAGAAAAGTTTAGTCAAATGTCAGCATAATAATCCTTTCAAATAGAATTTCAATAAACAATTAGAAAGCAAATCAATTTACTTCATAATAACATTGCGACTATGAAGAACATAACAAAAATGTATAATATCATTATAGACATCATGAATCATTTTCACAAAAGATACACAGCTGTTAAATAAAGTGAGTGATAGAACTCATGATGGCAAGATACGATATATTAAAAGTTGTTAATTTGTACCGATTAATTGACAAACTGAGTGAAATTCTTATCACAATATCAAGCAGATTTTTCCCATGAAAACAAACTGATTCTATACTCCACATGACTGAATATATACAGAAGACTAGTCAATTATTTTGAGAGTAATAAAGAAAGAACTAAAAGGGGGGATGAATGAGCAAATACACAATAAAGCTATAATAGATTTTAAAATATGGTATACACACAGAAAAGATGAACTATGTCAATGGAACATACTATTAAAACTCAGAAAATCGATAATATATATTCAATAATTTAATAAGTGATGAGGTTAGAAGTGTGAATTAGTATGTGAATAAATTAAACAAGGTAAATGACTATTTCAAAAAGAGATGTTTAAAATATCTCACAAAGTAAATAAATACTTCTTATGGGATTTTATTTGTGTGGAATACATCAAAAACAACAAAGATACAGAGTAAGCTATAAATATTTTTAAAATCTAGTTGCACTGAAGGTGGGGGCCATGGGAGACAGTGATGGAAAAGTCGTGTTTAAAGTTGACCGTATGCAGTCAGCCTCTGTATCTACGGGCTCAATATCAACCAACCACAGATCAAAAGTATTTGAGAAAAAACCTAAAAACAAAAAATGACAAAATAATGATAAAATAATACAAACTTAAAAATACAGTATAGTAATTATTTATGTAATAATTTTGTAGTAATTATTTATTTGGGAAAAAAACTCCAAAGCAAAAAATGATAAAATAATACAAATTCAAAAGTACAGTATAGTAATTATTTTCTATTAGGTACTACAGCTGATCATGAGATGATTTAAAGTATACATCAGGATGTACATTGGGCATATGCAAATACTCTGCCATTTTATATAAGGGACTTCAACATCCACAGATTTTGTTATTCACGGTGGTCCTGGAACCAATCACCTGCGACATCAAGGGATAACTTGCAACGTTCTCCTTTGATACGTAAGGCTAGTGCAGTAGTTTATCACTTGCGTAATTAATACTAAACATTTTTAGAAGATAACATGATTAAGCCTGATTTTTTCTTTTTTAAGAAAACATCGTGCTTAACATTTCCAGACATAATGGAGTTATTGGGGTTCCCTATTCCTCTAAGTAACTGAAACCTAGACAAAATATATAAAACACCATGTTTAATATTAGGCAGTATAGAACTGGGGAGTCCCTTAGAGAAGGAACACAAATTAGGTGGGTGATAGGACAGCTGCAGGCTTCTGCTGGAGGCAACTTCTGGACCATGGTGTAGGCACAGAGAAGCCAGCATGTCATCACAGTTGTCCTGGAGATCACAGTCCAGGGTAGCTGAAGAAGCTGTAATATGTGGAGGAGAGTACTAGAGAGGAAGGAGCCACACAGTTTTCACAGGGTCCAGTGCAGCCTGAGTTCGTTGCTGAATACTAAGATTACTAAGGTGTGCCTGTATGAAGTGAACTAAAGACAGACTAAAGAACAACACTCAACCTACATGCTCCTTGTGCTTTAGGCCTTTGTTTCACATAGTAACTTCGGGGCAAGTTGAAACATATCATCATTTTGTAACTGAATAGGCAGACACCTCAGTTGCCCTGGCAGAAGACAAAACGAGTTGGAGACTTGAGCATGTTTATTGCCTCAGCCTAAAAGTGAAACGCATTATTATCTCTACTCACAAATCTTGCATTTTGTTGATTCTAAATGCTACAAATAACAATGGTAAAATATATTCTTTTTGAAAACTAGTATTTTTAAAATCATTATATTTTCTCTTTTTTTGAAAATTTGTTATTATTATTATACTTTAAGTTCTAGGATACATGTGCAGAATATGCAGGTTTGTCACATAGGTATACACATCCCACGGTGGTTTGCTGCATCCATCCCCCCCATCACCTACATTAGGTATTTCTCCTAATGTTAGCCCTTCCCAATTCCCCCGCCCCCTGCTATCCCTCCCCTAACCACCCACAACCTCCGACAGGCCCCAGTGTTTGATGTTCTCCTCCCTGTGTCCATGTGTCCTCCTTGTTCAAACTCACTTATGAGTGAGAACATGTGGTGTTTGGTTTTCTATTCTTGTGTCAGTTTGCTGAGAATGGTGGTTTCCAGCTTCATCTATGTCCCTGCAAAGGACATGAACTCATCCTTTTTTATGGCTGCATATTGTTCCATGGTGTATATATGCCACATTTTCTTTATCCAGTCCATCATTAATGAGCATTTGAGTTGGTTCCAAGGCTTTGCTATTGTGAGCAATGTCACAACAAACATGCCTGTGCATGTGTCTTTATAGTTGAATGATTTATAATCCTTTGGGTATATACCCAATTATGGGATTGCTGGGTCAAATGGTGTTTCTATTTCTAGATCCTTGAGGAATTGCCACACTGTCTTCCACAATGGTTGAACTAATTTACACTCCCACCAACAGTGTAAAAGTGTTCCTATTTCTTCCCATCCTCTCTAGCATCTGTTGTCTCCAGATTTTTAAATGATCGCCATTCTAACTGGGGTGAGGTGGTATCTCAATGTGGTTTTGACTTGCATTTCTCTAATGACCAGTGATGATGAGCTTTTTTTTCATATGTTTGTTGGCTGCATAAATGTCTTCTTTTGAGAAGTGTCTGTTCATAACCTTTGCCAAAATGTTTCACAAATTATGATTTCCAAGAACCAATATAATTAATTGATTAGGAATTAACTTCTGTGTTATGCATAACTAGATTCTATGATCTGTTGATAGTTTTTACATGATTGTAATTACATTGTGAGTGTTTTAATCCAAATTCATTTATTCCCCAGATACTTTATTTTTGCATAGCACATAATATATGCAAAGCCAAAGGAACATATCAAAATCATTCTCATGGGCCATTCCTCTGTCCAGAACATACAAATATTTTGCTTTGTGTTCTTATTCTGTTATGTTACTATCTTGGTGGGACACTTTCTGATCCTTATCTCTATCTGATGTAGTCCCCTTTTTAACCAACCAATGCACTATTTCCTCAGCCTCTATGAATATCTGCTATACCTCCCGTGTGACACCCAAAATAATTGGTGATCTAGTAGCGGGAAGAAAAAGCATCTCCTATTGTAGGAGTCTTTTCTATGTACTTCTTTGGAATAATTGAAATCTTTATCCTCACAGTCATGGCTTTTGATCACTCTGCTGCCATCTGCAAACCTCCCCACTAAGTAATTATCATGTGTAGGACAAAATGCAATACTTTAATCTTGGCTGCTTGGGCTGGTGGGGCTTTCCATTCTTTGTTTCAGTTTTCTGTGATAACCTGATTGCCTTTCTGTGGCTCCAACAAAATTGGTGACCACTATTATGATATTTTTCCTTTGCTGAAAGTCGCTTATACTGATACCTGCATCACTGATGTCCTTGCGGTTGCCAATTCCAGAATAGTTGCCTTGGTAAACTTGCTTTCTCATTTGGCTCTTATGTCATTATATCATTCCCCTTAAAAAACCATTCAGTAGAGGGAAGATGCAAAGCCCACTCTACCTGTGGATCTCATTTCACGGTGGTCATCTTATTCTTCAGACCTTCAATCTTTGCCTACCTTAGACCTCCTCACTTTTCCTGAGGAAAAAATATCTGCTCTGTTTTATACCATTATTGCTCCTATGTTCCACTGCCTAATCTATAACCTGAAAAACTCAGAGATGGAAAAGACCATGAGAAAAGTTTGGCGCCCAAAATTATTTTCAGAACAAAAACTACTGATTTGTCCTACTCAGTGTGCTAAAGAACTTTATGCAGCAGGAAAAGTGGACACATTATCAACTACTGTGAGGTTATAAATCTTTTCCTTTTTTTAGTTTAAAATGTTATTGTGGCAAAATATGGATAACATGAATTTATCATTTTAATTATTTGAGTGTACAGTTCAGTGGCATTACATTTATGTTGCGGTGCCACCATCACCACCATCCATCTTCAGAGCCTTTTTATTATTCCCAAACTAAATCTCTGTGCTCTTTAACTCCCTGATGCCCCTTCCCCAGTTTCTGGCAACCACTGTTCTACTTTTTGTCTCTATGTATTTTTTATTAACACATAATAATGGTACATATTTATGACCTACATGTGATATGTTGATACAAGCATACAATGTGTAATGATCAAATCAAGGTATTAAGGATTTCCATTGTCTCAAACATTTATTATTTTCTGTTAGGAGTATTTTAATTCTTCTCCCCTAGCTATTTTGAAATATACAATAATTAACTTATTGTTATCTATAGTCATCCTACTGTGCTATCAAACACTAGAACTTATTTCTCTGAATCTTTTTTAGTATTTATGTACTAACATATATAATCTTTTCCATTTATAAATTCCAGTTTTGTGACTTACATGGACTCTGTTGTGTCCAAAATTATATCTAAAACTCTCCTGGAGAGTCTCATTCACTCCTAATTTTCTACAAGTTGTTTCATCACAAATGAATGATGTCTTTGACAAAATTATTTTTCTGGATGTATTGAGATGGCCATATTTAGTTTTCTTCTTCCCTTTAATCTGTTAAGGTGGTGAATTATACTGATTTATTTTCCAATATTAACTCAGCTTTGGCTTTTCTAAGACAAATACAACATGAAGCATGCATTGATACCAAAACTAGACAAGGACAAGTTGAGAAGAATAAATTTCAAACAAATGTGTCTGATAAACATAGATGAAACTATCCTAAGACACATTCTTGGATAAAAAACAAGCAATATGTAAAATAATACTATGTCATGACCAAGTCAGGTTTTAAATCTTTGAATCCAAGTCAGTGACTTATGAATGTCAGAAATGAACTGAAGTTTTTCAGTAAAATAACAATTTCACAAGTGTATCTGAGATCAGGCAGAGTATATATATTTCAAAACTATTCTGGGTTAGAGGAATGGTGTCTATGTCATATAGAGTAAGCAATTCTGACCCTGATGGTGTATTTCAAAAATAATTTGCATCTGAAATTTGCACATGGAGACTAGAAAACTTTTCTAGCATTCTGTAGGAATAAAGTAGATTGAAAATTGTTTTCAGATACTAAAAAAATAGTACTTTTATTATTGAGCTTTATTTCTTGATAGAATAGTCAACTAAATCATATATGATGATACTCTAATATAAACTATGTAATGAAAAAGTACACAGGAAATTTTGTTTAAAATGTGAAAAAAAGAAAAAAATGTGGTCAAATGTGTCCTCTGGATGCTGCCGAAACCACTTCTCACCTTACCCTTTTAAAGCATCACTGGGGCCGGGCATGGTGGCTCACACCTACAATCCCAGCACTTTGGAAGGCGGAAGTGGGTGGATTACCTGTGTTCAGGAGATCAGCCTGACCAACATGGTGAAACCCCATCTCTACTAAAAATACAAAAATTAGCTGGACATGGTGGCGCATGCCCCTGTAATCTCAGCTACTTGGGAGGCTGAGGCAGGAGAATCACTTGAACCCAGAAGGCGAAGGTTGTAGCAGTGAGCCTAGATCACGCCATTGCACTCCAGCCTGAGCAACAAGAGTAAAACTCTGTCTCAAAAGCAATAAGAATAACGACAACAACAACAATAACAACAAAGCATCATTGGCAGGACAAATGGTTAAAGGGCCAGTGACAATTTATGTTTTCTTTATAGCATTTATTACACACATATGCTCAGAATGTGTATACACATGATGAAAAATAATCTTATCCCTTCCAGTAAATCTCCATTAAATCGGTCACTGCAAGACTATGCATTTGCAAATAAACTGCATATACCAGCTTATTTGGATACACAGGCATGAGAAATACATTTAAGCACTATCCTAGTGGACAGGGTATAGGGTCAAGGAAAATGATCTAATTTACACCAGGCACAGTGGCTTATGCCTGTAATCCTTGTAGTTTTGGAGGTTGAGGCCAGATAATTGCTTGAGGCTAGGCATTTGAGACCAGCCTGGGAAACATGGTGAGATCCCATCTCTATAAAAAAAATGAATAAATTAATAAATTTTCCTTGAGCATAATTCTTTTTTAAATGTACTTTTCTTTTTACTATGTGAGAGAAAATAGAAATAACAAAATACAGGTATATATGATATTAAAAACATATCATCATGTACCTGGAGGGAACATTACTTATAGATATTGTAAAGAGTAGATTTCTTGGAAATTATTCTCAGAGCAACCAAGAAAAATGCAAAATTTTTTAAATAGGGTATAAAATAAACAATATCACTATGAAAAAGAATAGACAATCAAAAAAGATAGATAATAGTATGATAGTAACAGGGAATTATTGGAAAGATAATGTTTACTTAAAATTACAATGAAATAAAATTTAAAAATATCAACATTAATAGACACAAAAGAGAAGAAAAGGGAGAGAAAATGATATGGAAGTCAAACTACAGCAAATTTGTATCAGAGGAATATATATATCATAATTTGGACAAGTTAATAATAAACAAATGAATATTGTGTCAGGTTATACCACTTCTTAATACCAAGTATTGGAAAACATTGTAGCAATGTCTACAGTTTTCTAGAGAAAAAACGTTGAGAATGATCAACTTTATTTCTAGTCATATTGTCTTCAATGAGCGTGTGAAAGAAAACAACACCTTCACATTTGTTTGGCTTCATAATATATACTACCTAGATGTTATTTTGAACAAAAATTCTAAAAAAAATTTTTACTAGAAAATGTTACCATCTTTGTTCATATCATGCTTGATGAGTTTAAGCCATTCTTCATTTTTGTGTCACAGCCTAATTATGTTTACATTGATCTGTCAGAACCAACTGTAAATATTAAAACTTTTCTAATACACTTAGCCTCCAAGAAACCTTTAATTCCCACTTTAATAGTGTTAGCAAGTAAAAGGAATGACTTATTTTTATAGTTTTACTTCAAATTGGGTAAGTATACTATCGGTACAGAAATTTTATTAAAATTTTGCATTTTATCACGGAGACAGTAATTTCTTTGACAAAATATTTTCTACCAAGGACGTAACGCTCAAGAAAATTTTTTTTATTATTATTACACTTTAAGTTCTGGGGTATATATGCAGAACATGCAGGTTTGTGACATAGGTATACACATGCCATCGTGGTTTGCTGCATCCATCCCATCATCTACGTTAGATATTTCTCCTAATGTTACCCCTCCCCAACCCCCCTCCCTCTGCTCCCCCTCCTCTAGTCCCCCCAACCCCCAACAGGCCCTGGTGTGTAATGTTCCCCTCCCTGTGTCCATGTGTTCTAATTTTCAACACCCACTTATGAGTGAGAACATGTGGTGTTTGGTTTTCTGTTCTAGTGTCAGTTTGCTGAGAATGGTGGTTTCCAGCTTCATCCATGTCCCTGCAAAGGATATGAAGTCATCCTTTTTTATGGCTGCATATTGTTCCATGGTGTATATATGCCACATTTTCTTTATCCAGTCTATCATTGATAAGCATTTGGGTTGGTTCTATTGTAAACAGTGCCACAATAAACATATGTGTGCATGTGACTTTATAATTGCATGTTTTATAATCCTTTGGGTATATGCCCAGTAATAGGATTGCTGGGTCAAATGGTATTTCTAGTTCTAGATCCTTGAGGAATCACCACACTGT
>CAUYLG010028245.1:0-26726 GCA_963573385.1 Cacajao melanocephalus
TATAATTATATATATAATATGTGTAATTATAATGAATAATATACATTTATTATATATTTATAATATAATATTATATATTATATAATTGTATATATAATTATATATATATTTATTTTCAACAGCATTGTTAAGGATTATATATATGATTATATATAAAATCATGCATGTATATAAAATTCTTAGCAATACTCTTGAATGGTAATAAGGCCCTCATGAAGAAAAAATAAGAAATTTTAGATAATGCAAATTGTACTGGAATCAGACTGGCTAACAACAAATAATAAAATTAAAAAATTATTATCATTACTTTCCTGAACCAAATCTAGCCACACATAATAAAACATACAAAATGGGCTGCTATATCCTCCAGTAGATGACAGCAGTCCATGAAGGTCACTGTGGAGGCCTGGCCTATACTAAGGATGGAGAAAAAGAAGAATCCAGATGATAGATGTTCTTCACTATGTGTGGGGATTTCCACTTTCTCTTTTAGAATATGAGGAACAATTGAAATATTTTAACATATTGTGGCCTTTCCAATTTTAAAGCCATCATTCTGCCTTCAGTTTGAAGAATGAATTAGAAAGGGATAAAGGTATAAAAGTTAACAATTTTGTCCTTAAAATTCATTCAAGATATGATTATGGCCTGACCTAAGGCAGTTGCAGTGGGAGTACAGAGAGTGGAAGCTAAGAAATCAAGAAAAAAATAAGGAGAATGCTCAAGTGTTTATATTGGATAATTTGGTAGCTTGTGCCTCAATTTTCCCCATGGCGTTTTTATTTATAATTGACAACATGGAGAAACTAATGCCATAAAAATGAGATTTTTCATATTTGCATTTCCTGAGAGGATTGGGCATGTCCCATCATGCAAGACCATTTAGTAAAGCATCATGTTTTGGCCAAGGGAGATGCAGGAATAAGGAAAATGACTAGGTCAGACCCTTTACTGAGGTTTTCATGGCAAAGGCCAAATAAACAGATGTGAAGATATCTCAAAATATGAAGACAAAAATGGACTCTGGATATGTGTTTTGAAGTTATCAGCAAGAGTTATTAGGTTGTTATCAGGAAGTTATCAATGAGAACAGATGGTAGTAGACTGGAAAGATCTCAGCCATTGGGAATAGAGCACAAAAGCAAGCTAGGAAAGAATCCTCTGATGCTTGATGCAACAGAGTACTAGGTAAGTGAAGAGAAATGTGAATTCATTTTTTGGCTATTTTAGACCTTCTGTAATTTGAACATCTTTATATTTAGCATCCTTAGTCAGATATAGGAATAGTAAAAATATATGCTTACATCCATAAAAGTCTAATAATAGAGAAGTTTTGGTTTTATTTACTTATTTATTTTTTCAAAGGCATGGCTTCACTGTGTTACGTAGGCTATACTTCCACACCTAGGCTTAAGATATCCTCCAACCTTAGTCTCAACACAAGCAACTGAGACTGCAGGTGTGTCAACATGTCTGACCTTTTAGTCTTTCAGTTTTGTTTAGTATTTGAGAAGGCAAAATTACTTTAATAAGCTATGATCCCTAACAACATACAAGAAAACCATTGCGGGCACTTAACCTAATAAAAATGCTGTATAGATGATTCTAATAAATTTGAAAGAGATTTTAACCATTAAGATGCACAATAGGCCTGTATGATGTTTATGAAACAAATCTTAGTCTTCTTATCTTCTCGACACACGATACAGTTCCAAAGAGATGCTCAAGCTGAATTTTTTGCACTAGATTTATAAGATTCTGTTCATACACACTGTGTCAGGAATTTTTAATGTCATATTCTCTAAAAATACTTAAATCAGTCAGTTATCTAGATATTTTCTATCTTATCCAGCTATAAATTAGTAGTATAAATATTTGAATAATATTTTGCATTTTTTTCACGCATAATTCTTCATTTAAGAGAAATAAATTCAACTGATTTTACCTCAGGTCGTCAGACTTTTGAGTAAATCAATTTGATTTAGTTCTCCCCATAGCATCGTCATAGTTATCATAGTGCTTGACAAGTGCATGAAAATTAAAGGAGCCCAGTACAACTAGCATTTGAATAGAAAAGACAATGCAGTTACTATGCAGAGATTCTGTGAAATGGTCAGACTTTCTTTAGATTTAGGAGCTAGAAAAGACAGAATGTATTAGTGGATTTGATGTAAGAGTTGAGAGAGAAAAATATCCAAAATGATTTTCAGTTTTATGGCTTGAGGACCTAAGTAGATAAAATATGTCACCAATTTAGGAAAAGCTGGATTAGGTAAGAGCTTCAATAACACAGGAAAATAATTTCTATTTGGTACATATGCAATGTAGTTGCTTCAAAGATACTCATGCAAGATGCAAGGTAAGCGTTTCTCAAAAGTAAGCTTTATGTGATATATACTTGGGTGCCATTATCATATAAATACATACAGGAATATATCAAAATTTATTAAAAAGACTGAGCCCACCCATAAAGAAGATATTTGTTAAAAAGAACCAAAAATATCTAAACCTCATTGTTGAGTTTTTGAACACCTGTTTGAACTGGTTTTGAACTGTTTTGAACATGATTAAAATTTTAATAAGATTAAAACTAAAAATATCCAAGCCTCATTGCTGAGAATTTTCACAGAAGTTTCATTAAGTAGACATGATTGGTATATCACTGGCCATGCCATGAACTTGATCTCGAAATGTCCTCTCCTCCATAGAGGTCTGAGGCAGTGGTGGTACTGAAAGTTTGAACCTCCATTTTAGGTGGTTGTTTTCTCTGGTTACCAGTTTTCATTTTGAAGTGAACTCAGGGCCCTGCAAAGCATCATCTCATTAAGATAGCCAATCAGTCCTATCATTCAAGAAAGTCAGGGTTTATGAAGCTCTGTCCCAGTAACTGGAAGCAAAGATTAAGTATACTTTTTATTCAAGGACCAGAGTTTGTTATGTGTTTATTTTCAAGACGTCAGTTATAAGATGAATTCTCTAAAGACACATATTCTTTATTTAATACAATAGACAAGTATAATGTTATTGCCTTTATTCAGCCCCCATGACATTCTTTTGTGTAAATTATATGATATGAACTAACAACAATGATTAGATTTGCTCCTTCAAATAAAGAAGACCACATTTATTGAGCACAAAGTGAAGCAATACATAGGTGTTGACTCAAAGAATATTTAAAGATATTGTATATGGGTAAGAAATTTAAATTCAAAGACTTAAAATGAACATTTAGTAAGCATGAATTGGATATATTTCTGATTCAAGAGTTCATTTTCTTCCAATTAGTTCAATAAACATAAACACAGTTAAATCATTAATGATATATTTTTTAAATTTTTAAACAAAAGACTTCCTAGGGGAAATTTCCATGTTATTTTTAATATGTTCTAAAGTGTCTCCATATGGAATGCTAATCCATAGGCCCCTGTAATCCACAACATTGACCCTTACTCCTGGTAAACGTTTCAGGCAGAAAAAAAGAGAAAGGAAGTCTCTTATTATTATTTCTGCTTCCTCCAAACATCTTTAGAGTAAATTTTATTATATTGGCCATCAGAATGGTATAACACATACAATAACTTCAAGAATAATAACCCAGATGGGGTGTGTGTGTGCGTGTGTGTGTGTGTGTGTGTGTGTGTGTGTGTCTGTATGTGTGTGAAAGAGAGAGAGAGAGAGAGAGAGGCTCAATATACATCAGGCCAGAAAATGTGATTATGGAAAAAAAATTTATTCTAATAGTTATAATTTGTCATTACATTTTCTCTCATCTGTGTTCTAGTTTTGAAGTATTTAAAATAGTTTTGTCTTTGAAGCATTAAATTTAGGTTAATGGAAGTAAACAATAGATATTTGACCTGTAGAACCTGATTTTATAAATACTCATTATTTTTATGTTCCTTCCACCTATAAAGAGTTTCTAAAATTCTGTCTGGTGACCATTTTTCATGTTGTGTTAACATGCTCCAGTAGTATAAATTTTAATGTCTCCCAGTGAGGAAAATTTTCTTCAGATTTTTCTCTAGAGTGACTTGAATCACTCTAAAATTGCCATCTAGGAGCTTTTCAGTGGTGACTTGTTCATGGACCTTGCCAGCAGTTTAAATGTTAAGAAAAATGAACAATGACTGATGATGCCAAATTTGTGCAGAGTCAGTAGTTGCAATCTTTCAGCTGTATGCTCTGCTTCAAGTAATGTAACCCACATAACAACCCACAGAAAGTTGTTGCAGTATGAAAATAAAATATAACTCGACTATGTCTTTGCACAGAAAGGTTTCCTTTTTAGGCTTCAGAACAATTCTAGGCCATGTAACACCAGTGCTATAGCTCTTTCTTCCCCAAAGAGAAAGTCAAATTTTACATTTCTGTCTCACTTGACCTTCCTCCCTCCACTGTAAGCTTTATAACTCTAGTGTAAGTTCACAGAGATTACAGGATTGGTACTTTTCTCAGCCTCTTGATTTATCAGCTAATTCTTGATGAGAAGTAACACCAGCTGAAAGCTTGCTTTGATGTTTTTCTATTTCTGTAACCCCCTGAGAGTTTTGCTGTCATATTTATCCTGAGCCAATAGGCATCTTACTAGATCATAACTGATTATGAAATTATAAAAATAGCACTGCCAAGCTGTGGCACCCTCTTTATTAAACTATTGATTTAATTAGAATCGTATTGCCAGAATTACTCTGGGAACAGTATAATATTTTAGGATATATAACAGCCTAGGATAGAATTGTTGACCATAATGAAGAAACAACGCTCCTAGGATTTTATAGACTTGGTTGGAGCAAAAAATTTTAGAAAGTGGATATGCATTTTTCCAAGAAATATTTTTTATTTATAAATTTACCTCTTACAGTTCTCAAAAATAAAGATAATACCCACAAATATATCAATTCTAATGCAAAGGAAATTATACTCTAAATATTAATTAATCAATCAGTTGGAAATGCTTCTCAGTAAAAATTGACATAAAACATTCATGTATTTTACAGTCTAAACATAGAGACAAGGTGAAGAGTAATCTCAGCTATTTCTTTGTTGAGGATGACAATATCTGATTGTGAGGATCTTTTTATCATCAAACTTCTGGAAGAGTTAGTAGTTATTACCACATTTAAAATTAGTATAATAATTATCATGAATAATTATCAATCACTTATTGATTACATTATATATGGCATATGTGATTAATAATGTGTGTGTGTATAAATATATATATACATACATATATATATATATAAAATAATGTGTATATCTAGCAAACTGAAATAGAAAATCCTTGTTAAGACACAATTATCTAAGGGGAAAGGGAAAAAAAGTTGGTATCAATTAAGGCATCTATTTTACCAATGTGAATATAGCACATTTGCCATACCTCTGATTCCCAGATTGCAGCTATGGCAGGCAGCATATTATTGGAGCGTATTAGGGTTCTCTTAGAGGGACAGAGCTAATAGAATATACATATATACATACATATATATATATATATAAAGAGAAGTTTATTAAGTATTACATGATTACAACTTACATATATATGTAATATATATGTAACTTACAACTTACATATATATAAAGCAAAGTTTAAGTATTAACTTACATGATTGCAGGGTCCCACAGTAAGCCCTCTGCAAGCTGACGAGCAAAGAAAGCCAGTCCGAGTCCCAAAACTGAAGAACTTCGGGTCTGATGTTCGAGGGCAGGAAGCATCCAACGTGGGAGAAAGATGTAGGATCAGAAGCTAGTCCTGTCTTGCCTTTGTCAGGTTTTCTGCCTGCTTTATATTCACTGGGAGTTGATTAGATGGTGCCAGCCAGATTAATGATGAATCTGCCTTCCCCAGCCCACTGACTCAGATGTTAATCTCCTTTGGCAACACCCCCGTAGACACACCCAGGATCAATACTTTGTATTCTTCATCCAGTCAAATTGACACTCAGTATTAACCATCACATGTCCACCCCATGACAACTTCAACACATACACATCTAATGAGATCATACATGGTTCTCAAATAAAGACAATAATAAGGTCATAGTTACATTTAACATAATACAACTTTCCTTCGTACAAAATTGTATTTGTACGAAGGAAATTCCCAACCCAAATACTATTACATAAATTTACCAATACTTAAATGCTGATATGAAGTCAATAAATCTTATGTCACATCATAAAAGTGAGAGAAAATAAAAATATTTTTAGTACAAGTGTATATATGCACAAGCATGTTGGTTTTTTTATTATTATTATTTTAAGCTCTGGGCTACATGTGCAGATTGTGTAGAATTGTTTTTAACAAAAGAAGGAGGAAATACTCATGACGATTACAGTCCTTGTTTCTGCAGCTAGTCATATGATCGTACCTGGTACTGATGACTACCTTCTTCTACTACCCATTCTGATTCCTTTTGTCTTCAGCAAGCAACTCAGCAGGTCATGAGTGACCCAATCTTCATTCCAGAGGGGTCTGGGCCATTTGTAGTCCTCTTTGGATTAGGCTGTTGTAGTTTCCCATTGGTCTTAATCACAAGACATGGTAATGCTAAGAGATGCCCTACTAGATCTCCTATATTCCATGCGTACTCTTCCTGAACTCCATTGTGGCATAGTAGACTGATTTCATCTTGATAGCCTTGGTCAATCACCCCAGCCAACACTGTAACTCCCTTTTTAGGCTGTTGGCTTAAAGGTAGGAGAAGCCCAAAGTGTCCAGGTGGTAAACTTAACTTTCAGTTTAATGAAATAATTTTGTTCCCTGGTGGCAGCGTTCCTCCTACTGAAACTAAGACCTCTAAGCCAGCAAAATGTAATGCCATGGGAACAGGAAGCAAAAATTTTGCTAATGGATCACTAGGGGTGATGGTGAGTGAGGCCAGTTTCACCTCCACCCCTTGATTCCTGGACACATGAATCCTGGCTATGGGAGACACGGTACCATATATTGGACGCTGATTGAGAGCATACATCACCTTCCAGAGAACTTTGCCCCAGCCCTGCAAAGTATTGTCACTTAGTTAGGGGTATAATTGTGACTTCAAAAGGCCATTCCATCGTTCTATCAATTCAGCTGCTTCACAATGATGGGGAACACGGTAAGACCAGTGAATTCCATGAGCATGAGCACACTGTTGCACTTCTTTAGCTGTAAAGTTAGGGCCTTGGTCAGAGGCAATGCTGTGTGGAATACCATGATGGTGGCATTCTGTGAATCCATGGATGGTAGTCTCGGTAGAAGCATTGAATGCAGGATAGGCAAATCCATATCCGAAGTAATTGTCTATTCCAGTAAGAACAGACCTGTGCCTTTTCCGTGATGAAAGACATCCAATATAATCAACCTGCCACCAAGTAGCCGGTTGATCACCCCGAGAATTGGTGCCATATCAAGGGCTCCTATTGGTCTCTGCTGCTAGCAAGTTGGGCACTCAGCAGTGGCCATAACCAGGTCAGCCTTGGTGAGTGGAAGTCCATGTTGCTGAGCCCATGTGTAACCTCCATCTCTGTCACCATGGCCACTTTGTTCATGGGCCCATTGGACGATGACAGGGGTGGGTGGGGAAAGGGACTAAGTGGTGTCCACAGGACAAGTCATGCTATCCACTTGATTATTAAAATCCTTCTCTGCCAAGGTTACCCGTTGGTGAACACTCACAAGAGTTACAAATACCTTCACAGTTTTTGACCACTCAGAGAGAGACAACCACATACCCTTTGCCCAAATTTCTTTGTCACCAATTTTCGAATCATGCCTCTTCCAAATTCCTGATCATCAAGCGAAACCATTGGCTACAGCCCACGTATCAATATATAATCACAAATTTGACCATTTCTCCTCCCATGCAAAGTACACAACCAGGTGCACTGCTCAAAGTTCTGCCCACTGAAAAGATTTTCCTGCACTACTGTCCTTCAGGGATGTCCTAGAAAGGGGCTGTGGTGCTGCAGCTGTCCACTTATGGGTGGTGTTTGTGTATCATACAGAACCATATGTTAACCAGGCTCTTGTCTTCCCTTCCTCTATCAATTGCTCGTAGGGAACTCCCCATGAGGCCATCAGTGCAGGCTGGGGGAGACAAGTCAGGGTGGCAGGAGTGGAGACCATGGGCATCTGAGCCATTTCCTCACATAACTTATTTATGCCTTCAAGACCCGCTCAAGCCCAGTCACATATATGCCACTTCCATTTGATGACAGAATGCTGCTGTGCATGACCCACTTTATGGAAAGATGGGTCAGAAAGCACCCAGTTCATTATAGGTAGATCAGGTCACATGGTGACTTGATGACCCATAGTCAAATGTTCAGTTTCCACCAAAGCCCAGTGACAGGCCAAGAGCAGTCTCTCAAAAGAAGAGTAGTTATCTACAGAAGACGGCAGGGCCTTACTCCAAAATCCTAGAGGCATCCACTGTGATTCACCTATAGAAGCCTGTGAAAGACTTCAAACAGCATCCTTATCTGTCACCGACACCTCAAGCATCATTGAATTTGCCTGGTCATATGGCCCAAGTGGCAGAGCAGCTTACACAGCAGCCTGGACCTGTTGCAGAGCCTTCTCCTCTCTGGACCCCACTCAAAACTGGCAGCCTTTTGGGTCAGTCGATAAATGGGCCAGAGTAATGTGTTGCCTCCAAAATACAAATAGCTTCACTGGGCATTGTGCCTCTTTCTCGGTTGTAAGAGGGGCCAAATGCAACAAGTTATGTTTTACCTTAGAAGAAATATCTCAACAGGCTCCACACCACCAGACCCCAAGAAATTTTACTGAGGTAGAAGGTCCCTGAATTTTAGTCAGAATTATTTCCCGTTCTGTGGCACACAAATATCTCATCAACAAGTCTAGTGTGTTTACTACTTCTTGCTCACTGGATACAATCAGCATAATGTCCTCAATGTAATGGATCAGTGTGATAACTTGCAGAAGTGAAAAGTTATCAAGGTCTCTCTGAATAAGATTCTGACACAAAGCTGGAGAGTTGATATACCCCTGAGGTAGGAAGCAAAGGTGTATTGCTGGCCTTGTGAGCTGAAAGCAAATTGCTTCTGGTGGGCCTTACGGACAGGAATGGAGAAAAAGGCATTTGTCAAGTCAGTGGCTCCACACCAGACACCAGGAGATGTACTGATTTGCTCAAGCAATGAGACCACATCTGGTGCAGCAGCTGCAATTGGAGTCACCACTTGCTTAAGCTTATGATAGCCCATTGTTATTCTTCAATATCCATCTGTCTTCTGCATAGGCCAAATGAAAGAACTGAATGGGGATGTGGGGAAATCACCACCCCTGCATCTATCAAGTCCTTGATGATGGTACTAATCTCAGCTGTTCCTCTAGGGTTGTGATATTGTCTTTTATTTACCATTTTTCTAGGTAGAGGTGGCTCTAATGGCTTCTATTGGGCCTTTACCAGCATAATAGCCTTCATCCTACCAGTCAGGAAGGCAATGTGAGGACTCTGTCAGCTGCTAAGTATGTCTATGCCAGTTATGCTTTCTGGCACAGGTAAAATGACCACAGGATGAGTCTGGGGACCCACCAGACCCAATATAACTCAGACCTGAGCTGAAATTCCATTAATTACCTGACCTCCATAAGCCCCTACTTTAATTTGAGCATTACAATGACATTTTGGGTCTCCTGTAATCAACGTCAGCTCAGAACCAGTTTCAGTAGTCCCCGAAATGTCTGATCATTTCCCTTTTTCCAATGTACAGTTGTCCTGTTAAAAGTCTAGAGGTATCCTTGGGAAGGGATGGAAGAAAGATTTACTGCTTAAATTGTTGGCAATATAGTGGGATTCTTCCTTCAAGGGAGCCCGGCCTCCCCTTTGTGGATTCTGGGTGTGTAAACTGGCTCAAATCTGGAAATTGATTAAGGGGCCATGATTCTCTGTTTTTGTAATTCAAATTACTCTTCTGTCTATTCAACCTAGAAATTTTCCATTTGTATAATTTAAGTCGAAATGCAGTAAGCTTCCTATCAATTTCACTTCTAGGAACACTGTGGTTAATTCGCCAATGCCAGAGCTCTACACGAGTCAGACTATTCTGATTGCTGCTTTGCCTCTGCCGTTCATTACAGTAGATACACCCACCTTACTCCCTTTGATGGTTGAGTGCTGCCACTTAACCCCTGCCACCTCAGGATCCAATTATTCCCATTGTACTTCAATTTCATAGTTAAGAGACTGTGATTCCCACTGTCAGATCTGACATGCAGAGAAGAGAAATTACAAGGCTCTTCAAAGATGCAGGTGCTGCCTTCACAAATCTATTTTGCAAGGCCTTGGTCAAGGGTATATCTTCTGGACCCTCACAGCTGGGATGACAAGGATTTAAAGTGACTAATTCACTCCACTATTCCAATCTCCCTAAGGCTTTAGATCCCTTCCTCTACTGTCAAGAGTTTATTGAATGAAGGGAAGTTTATTTTCTTGAAATTATATACAATCTAATCAAGGTGACACTCAGTATTAACCATCACATGGAGTCTACAGTTGCAACAGCCGCTTACTCCAAAAATCATTGCCAATGAGGTATAATAATAGAACTAATATTTGGAATGATAGTTTCTTAATCCTCCAGCTTCTTCATTGCAGTGAATTTTGTCCTGAGTTTATCATTCCGGTGACCAGGCATAGCGTCTATGCCTTCAACCATCTAACAATTTATTAATAATTGAATTCCTTATATTAAATTGATACTTATAATAGCTATAGTAGCATTTGTTAACAACTGAATTATGAATGATTCTTCTATATTAAACCAATGCAGTTCTAGCTCACTCACAGTGGGCCATTTTTTAATCTATATTTCAACTAACCAAGCAAATAAACGATTAGAGCCTTTTTTTTGAATACTCTGAGCTGCAACATTAAAACAGATTCCCTTCTTAGTGGGCCCAAATCAATAATTTCAGCCTAATCCAACCCTGTGTTCCTTTCACCATAATCTCATACCCCTAATATCCTTTCCCACATCTGTTCTCCAGATTACTGTTTATATAAATTAGAGAACTCAAACGCTCCTTTAGGAGTGTAGTGCAGTTCCTCCTGGGTCTCACTCTCAACCTCACCTCTAGGAGCTTGCCAGGACTTCAGTTGTAGTTCTAGTAGCAAACAGGGGTTTTAGGGGTGGCTTCTGAAGAGAATCAACATTATCTCGCCTGGCACCTGCCTCAGGGGAGGCCATCACTTTTGCCGCAGGCAGCACAGGGTTTGTCCTCACAGACAAAAGTGAAAAGGCTGATGGCAGTGTGGACAGGGGAGGAGATGTTGCTACTACTGGGGATGGGGGAGGAGCTCCTTCTGGCAAAAAGAATTTATCAGAGTTTACAAACTCAGTGTCCCTAGTTCCATCAAGGTTCTCCCACACGTCCCCATTCCAAGTTGCAGGATCCCATTCTTTTTTAATCAGTTCCTCCACTTAAACAGTAGACACCTGGCGAGGCTGTGCATGCTCCTTTGTTTCAGGTAAGCCACTCGCATGGTAAGAGCTTGTGTCTCTGTTTCCACAATTTCAGCTCTTTCTCTACAGGAGATAAGACTCTTACTCAGGGCCATCTGATCAGATTTGAGGCTCAAGATCTGCTTCTGAAGCCAGGAAACAGAATCCTGGAGTTTGTCATTTCCTTTCATCACTTTGTCCAGCGAACTTAGGAGCAACCAACCAGCTACATTATGTTCCTTGGTTCTCCACATATGATCAAAGGTATTATGTATAGAGTCACCAAACTCCTTGCCTCTCACAAGTGGTAAATTAGGAGTGTGAAATGCATAACACTCTAAACAGTTTATGCCAAGGACTATCAGTGTTCTCCATACTATTAGAAGTAGAGTCCTTAGCATTTTTGGGTCTAATCCTATCAAGCAGCCAACTTTAGAAACCCCAAAAACAATGAAAGAACTCCATCTTTAATATTCTATTTCTCTAAAACAGATCCTGGTACCAAAAACTGTATTAGGGGTCTCTTAGAGGTACAGAACTAATAGGATACACACACACACACACACACACACACACACACATATATGGGAGTTTATTACGTAGTAACTTACAGATCTCAAGGTCATACAATAGGCTGTCTGCAAGTTCAGGAGCAAGCAGAGCCAGCCCGAGTTTCAGAACTACAGAACTTGGAGTCTGATGTTTGAGGGAAGCTTCCAGCATGGAAGAAAGATGTAGGCTCAGAGGCTAGGCCCATCTTGCCTTTTTCAGGTTTTCCTTTCTGCTTTATATTCACTGGCAGCTGATTATATTGTGCCCATCAGATTAAAGGTGGATTTACCTTTTCCAGCCCACTAAGTCAAACGTTCATCTCTTTTGGCAACACCCTGGCAGACACATCCAGGATCAATACTTTGTATCCTTCAATCCAATCAAGTTGACACTCAATATTAACCATCACGTGGAGTCTACAGTTGCAACAGACTCTTGCCCTGCAAATCATTGCCAATGAGGCATAATAATAGAACTAATATTTGGAATGCTAGTTTCCCAATTCTCCAGCTTCCGAATTGCCGTAAATTTTGTCCTGAGTTTATCATTCTGGGGACCTGACATAGAGTCTATGCCTTCAAGCATCCAACAGTTTGTTAATAACTGAATTCCTTATATTACATTATATTATAATAGCTATGGTAGTATTTAACAACTGAATTATGAATGATTCAAAAAAGAGTGCAAATTATTCCTAATCATACCACCAAGGTCTGAAATTAAATATCATCATTAATGTTGCATTTTCCTCTCTGTTATCTATAGATGTATCATTCTAAATAACATTTTTATTATACTAGTGAAAAGGTTTTTCATACTGTAATTTTGACCAACCATAAATCTTATTTCCTTTTGCCATATAAAGTTTAAACATTATTAAATGTTAAAATAATGTTTATTTGTTTTCAATATAACAGACATTCATCAATGTTTGTGTGATCACAATGGAAATTCTCTTCCTATTCTGTGGGAGTTCCTCACTTTCTGTCTGAAAGAGAAACAGGAACCTCCCTTACCTACAAAGGCCAAAATGCCAGATACCTCTCCATTGTCTCTTGATAACTCAATTTTTAATGCATCACTTAGGTTCTGCCAATTTTTAATGCATCACTTAAGATTTTCATTTTTGAGGGAGTGACAGAAAAATGTCAGGAGAGTTGAGAAATTATTTATTACTCAAAAAGTGGTGTCACATGCCTGTTTATGATGTAGCCAAATGAGACATGCTAAACTAAATATTTTGATGACATCATTTTGGCTCAGGTTTCTTGGTGCTTGCTCAGCCCAGTTTACTGCCTGTTTTTCAATTCCTGCTCATCCTGTTTTCCTTTAATTTTCTGTGGTAACATGCATATTTTCAGTACATTTATCTTTTTAAGTTAGTCAGGGTATTGTGTTATTTGCTCCTTATATTTCTGACTGATCCATTCAAAAAACATTCAACAACAAAGAACACAAATTCAGGAGAAAGCTGTGAATCAGAAAAAACACTGGTAAACCCAAATACATTCATGATTTTCAGCATTTCATAAAATATTTAAAAACCATTAAACTGGGATAGATTTCTTTATTTGAGGCAAATACTTCCATATTGTGCTAAAACATCTCAACTGATTTATTTTATATTATTTATGAGAAAATATTTAAACAAATAAAAATGTACATTAAAAGCAAAGAGGGAAAGTGTTCCATTGAACAGAGTTTCATAATGGTAAAACTTTTCTCCAATTACAGCCATTATTTGATATTTCCAGTTAGCATGAATATGAACCCATGGTGATTGCATTATGGGCTGAATATATTGAAGGTATTGGTGAAGACAAATATAAACTCAGGGCTGCCAGTATTTATATGACACAAAATAGAATTAAGTGGAAAGAATTATTAAAGGGAACAAATATTGTCATTTTATAATAATAAAAGTTATATACAAATATCAATGAATACATAGCCATTATTAGTTTTATGAATAATATTCATATTAAAATATTTAAACTAATGCTATAAATATAAATTTTTGAAAATAATTATTTTTATAAATATTAGGTAAAACATTTAATTCAAATACTAAAATTACTAAGACTGAATATATAAAATATATAAAGTACTTAAAATATATCTCAAAATATTCAGGTTGCTGTATAAAAATAATTGCCAAGAATCTAAAAATATGAAATAAACGACATCAGAAAGCACATTTTAAACATCAAGGAGAGCTAGCTCTGGAACCCCTGAAATGAAGAGAGTCAGGCAGATACTGTAGAAATGCAAAAGGGGTGCCAGAATTTTTATGGTGAGGGAACACCGATAATGTGTCTTTCAGAAAAAGAAAGTTTTATTCCCAGTGATAAAATACTGATAGTTGGTAAATCAGACCATATACAGCTGAAAAATTTAAGAAAGGAAAATAGTTAAAAGTGTGCAGGGCTTCAAGTATCAATATCAGGAAGGAAGTGATTCTATGGAAGAAGCAGATAACTTGAAAAATGATGGAAATTCCCCCATAGAGTTTCTATAGTGAAAAGAACTAAGAAAATAAGAGAAAAGTTAAGAGTACATCAGAAATCAAAAGAAAATAGGAAGATTGCCAATTTTTCCCTGCTAGAAAAAAATGACCATTACTATTAATGAAATAGTCTATCGTATCAAAATGAGAGGGTGCCTTGAACCATTAAACCAAATTAGCATCCCACAATTCTCATCTTTCTCTTCATATAACAATTACTGTTTATTTAGAAGAATAACATTTGCAAAATACTAAACATACTATAGGCTGTATTTTCACAATGCTAACATAGGAAAAACATAGAAAAAACAAGTGCAATATTCAAAATGATAATAAATGAAGCTGACCACACTATAACATACACTTTAATTTGAATGAACATTAATGATTAAAAATATTAAATACTGAAACTAGTATTTATAGATATTAAAGCATAAGCAACAACAATACAAACCTGATACCAGAATTTCAAAACCTAGAAAGGAAATAGATTACAAAGAAATATATCAAATGACAGTTGAAAAGATTCTGAAAAAAATATTGATAGAAAAGACACTATCATCTGAGAAATAAGGATTTATTAACCAAAGGGAGTTTAAATTTAAAATTCAATGTGTGATCACAGAACTATATAAAAACCAACTTCAAGATAAAAGTAAAAATAAATAAGAAAGAAAATTCAGAAAGTAAGTGATCTATTACAAAGAAAGCAAAACAAGAGCCAATGTATATCTAAAAGAATGTAGTCGAGCCCAGGTATAAGCACACACAGAAATATATACATAAAATACAATATTAAAAACAATAATTCATGATCATTTTCCAGGAAATAAACAAGATCTGATTCTACATGTTGAAAACTTTCATAAAGTATTATCATATCATTGACCCAGAACATTTAAGTCATGTTGTGGTAAAACTACTGGGCTTTAAATATTTACAAAAATAGTGAAATTAAAATAAAAATATTGGGGCTCCAGTAATTCATAACAAGACACTTACAAATAAAAAAAAAGTCATTGCAAAAAAAAATATGAAGCCAAGGTATAATAGAATACCATTTCCAACAAGCTTAAGGAAAGTAATTGTGAGTAAAATCACATATATATATATATGATTATATATATATGATTTTATATATATATATATATACCTTGTAAATTGTATTCCTAGATATTTTATTCTTTTTGTTGTAGCAGTTGTGAATGGGAGTTCATTCATGATTTGGCTCTCTACTTGTCTATTTTTAGTGTATAGGAATGCTTGTGATTTTAGCACATTAATTTGGTATCCTAAGACTTCGCTGAAGTTGCTTATCAGCTTAAAGACTTTGGGGCTGAGATGATGAGATTTTCTAAATCTACAATTATGTAATCTGCAAACAGAGATAATTAGACTTCTTCTCTTCTTATTTGAATACCCTTTATTTCCTTCTCTTGCCTGATTGCCCTGGCCAGAATTTCCAATACTATGTTGAATAAGACTGGTGAGAGAGGGCATCCTTGTCTTTTGTGCTGGTTTTCAAGGGAAATGCTTCCAGCTTTTGCCCATTTAGTATGATATTGGCTATATGTTTGCCAAAAGTAGCTCTTATTATTTTGAGATATGTTCTATCAATGCATAGTTTACTGAGAGTTTTAAGTACCAAAACAGATCTATAGACCAATGGAACTAAACAGAGACCTCAGAAATAACACCACACATTTACAACCATCTGATTGTCAACAAACCTGACAAAAACAAGCTATGAGGAAAGGATTCCCTATTTAATAAATGGTGCTGTGAAAACTGCCTAGGTGTATGCAGAAAACAGAAACTAATTCCCTTCCTTACACCTCATACAAAAATTAACTCTAGATTAAAGACTTAAATGTAAAACTCAGAACCATAGAAGCCCTAAAGGAAAACATTCAAAATATAGGCATGGGCAAAGACTTCACGACTAAAATGCCAAAAGCAATTGCAAGGAAATCTAAAATTGACAAATGGGAACTAATTAAACTAAAGAGCTTCTGCACAGCAAAATAAACGATCATCAGAGTGAACTGGCAACCTACAGAGTAGGAGAAGAATTTTGCAATCTACTCATCTGACAATGGTGTAATATCAGAATCTACAAGGAACTTAAACAAATTTACAAGGGAAAAAAACATCAAAATGTGGGCAAAGGATATGAACAGACACTTCTCAAAGAAGACATTTTTGTGGTCAAGAAACAGATGAAAAAAAAACTCGTTATAACTGGACATTACAGACATGCAAATCAAAAAGACAATGAGATACTATCTCACACCAGTCAGAATGGTGATTATTAAAAATTTGGGAAACAATAGATGCTGCTGAAGCTGTGGAGAAATAGGAATGCTTTTACACTGTTGGTGGGAGTATAAATTAATGCAAACATGGAAGACAGTGTGGTGATTCCTCAAGAATCTAGAACCAGAAATATCATTTGACCTAGCAATCCCAATTACTGGGTACATACCCAAAGGGATATAAATTATTCTATTATAAAGACACATGAATTTTTATTGCAGCATTGTTTACAATAGCAAAGACTTGGAACCAACCCAAATGCCCATCAATGATAGCCTGCATAAAGAAAATGTGTCACATATATACCATGGAATATTATACAGCCACAAAAAAGAATGAGTTCATGTCCTTTGCAGGAACATAGATGAAACTGGAGGCCATCGTTCTCGGCAAACTAACACAGAAACAGAAAACCAAACATCGCATGTTCTCACTCATAAGTGGTAGCTGAAAAATGAGAACAAATGGACACAGGGAGGGAAACAACACACATCACATTGGGGTCTTTTGGGGAGTTGGGGACAAGAGGAAGGAAAGCATTAGGACAAATACCTAATGCATGAGGGGCTTAAAATCCACATGACAAGTTGATAGGTGCAGTGAACCACCATGGCACATGTATACCTATGTAACAAACCTGCACATTCTGCACATGTATCCCAGAACTTAAAGTAAAATTGTTTTTAAAAAAGGGAAATAAGAAAACAGACCAATAGAGAGGTATACAATGATAGAGACATATGCATGTAAACAAATAAAATATAATATTCATTGTATTCATAATATCAAACTGTTTGATATTAATTTTATGTGTCAAATTGACTGGACTAAATGATACGCAGATTGCTGGTAAAATCATTATTGTTGGATATGTCTGTGAAAGTGTCTCTGAAAGAGATTTGCATTTTGGTTGGTAGACTGGGTAAAGAAGACCACCTTCACCAGTGTAGGTGGACATCATCCAGTCTGCTGAGGGCCTAAACAGAACAAAATGGTAGAGAAAGGATGAACTTGCTCTTTCTCTAAGTGAGGTATTCATATATTCTTGTCCTCAGACATCAGCACTCCTGATTCTTGGGCCTTCAGACTCAGACTGGGATTACTCCATCAGGTCACCTGGTTCTTAAGCCATTAATCTCAGATTCAAATACACCACCCAGCTTTTCTGGTTTTCCAGATTGCAGAAAATGGACTGTGAGGATCCTTGGCTTCCATAATCACCTTAGCCAGTTCCTACATTAAATATCCTCGTGTGTGTGTGTGTGCACGTGCACGCATGCACGTTTGTGTGTATTTTTTCTCTCTGTGGAGAACCCAGACTATCAATACACTATTAAACATGATGAGAATTGAAACCAAATATATCATGGATAATAATAAATGTGAACATGCTTAATTCACCTTCTTTTTAAGTTTCTAGTTTTTTTCTGTTTTACTTTTTAAAACAGATTTAGGGAGTGTCAGTGCAGTTTTATTACGTAGATATGTTGCACAGTGGCTTTTAGTGTGTATATCACTCAAATAATGTGCTTTGTACCAAATAGGTAATATTTCATTCCTTACCTCACTCCTACCTGTCCATCTTTTGGAGTCTTCAAAATGGACAACTGGATCAAATGGTAGCTCTATTTTTCGTTCTTTGCAAAATCTCTGTACTGTTTTTCATAGAGATTATACTAATTTACATTCCCACCAACAGTCCATAAAAATTTGCTTTCCACTGCATCCATGCCAACATCTGTTGTTTTTGACTTTTTAATAATAGCAACTCTGTCATAATATAGAATCAAAATCATTGTGATTTTAATACGCATTTTTGTGATTAGTGATATTGAACAGTTTTTCATATGCTGATTGGCTACTTGTATATGTTCTCTTGAAAAATATCTGTTAATATCATTTGCTCACTTTTTAATAGTTATTTGTTTGTTTTTCTATGAACTGTTTGAGTTCTTTGCAGAGTCTGGATATTAGTATTTGGTGAATGCATATTTGCAAATATTTTTTTCCAAAAGATTTCCAATACATTTCACAAAGCAGAATCCAAACATATGTAATTTAAAATAGATATATCTAAAACAATGGCTTTAAACACTAAACTTAAAAGAATGACAAAGGTACAACAGGTAAACCAAAAAAGAAAAAAAAAGTAGGAGTTGGAAAACTTCTGTTAGACAAACTAGAACTCAGATGAAAGCTGTAAATAATTAAGAGCATACTATAATTGTAAAAGCCACAATTCACTTCTATATAGTATATATTAAAGAAATGCAAGTTGAAGTAGACAGAAACACACTCATAACAGATTTAGGAGATTTAGTGCGCTATGTTTAGGCCAGTATAAGACAAGTGAACAAATATTATGGAAGATATAGAAGGTATAGATAACATAATCAATAAGGTCAATGCTGGTAAACATATTCATAACATATGTTGACATTAGAGAATGTACCTTTTTTTCAAGAACACGTGACATGTGAAACATTCACAAAGCAAATCATATAATAGGTCATAAAAAATCATCAATAAGTACTGTGAAGCAGAAATAACACAGCAACATTTTTTTCATAGTTCAGTTAGACTAGAATGAGCTAACATTTTAAAAGATTGTTTCTTCAGGAAATAAAAAAAAATAGAAAGTTCCTTATTTATTCGGTGGGAGTAAGAATAAGCTTAAAATCTGGATGGAGAAAAGAAATATAAGCTTAGGATGAAAGGGAAGAAATATACTACAAGGCTGTCTGCCTTACAATTTTGTAACAAGAAACCAAATACACAGATGGTGGAATAACTATAGGAAAACAGTTGAATGTATGCAAATAATGAAAGTATAGAAAAACAGTCAAAATTTTTATTATTTGATGTAATTTATTTATTAAAAATGACTTCTCATTTCAGCTCTAGGAGAAAGAGACTTTGGAAGTCATCAATCCTATCTTTACCACAAGGAAAAAGCTTTAAAAAAATAAAATAAGTCTTTTTTTGTACTCATTAGAGAATTGACTTTGCAGGGAAAACCACCACCCTGAAATCTGCAGAGACAAGAAAAATAAAGAATTGCAGCTGACAGTTGATTACTGGGAGTGGAAGTCAGTGGAACTGTCAACTGGTAGAAACACTTTAGAGGTAATTTTTGCAAATTATTAAGGCTCAGTGTAAATTAGAATGAGAGTGAGAAACTCGCTGAAGTCAGTCTTAGTGAGTTTTACATCTTTGTGGGTTTTACCTCCTAGAACCCAGCCAGATTCTTACAGTGGAAAAAATGCCAAGAAAATTTACTCATGATTTTGGGCATGGGGAGAGTAACTTTTTTGAAATATGATTTCATTCTGCCTGATAAAGGCTCACTTTTCAGAGAAAAGACTTTATCAGAGCTTTATCCCACTAAGGAATAAGTTATTTAGTCAACTGCAACTCTGTTAGACTTCCTGTTTTACATAAAGGTGAGGAAATTGTTTATGAAATATACGTGAGAGTCACAGCCTAGGAAAACAGTCCAGCTCATCTGAATGTTTGTGTCCTCCAAAATGTATATACTAAAATCCTAATTGTCAGGGTAATAATACTAGACGGTGAGGACCTTGGAAGTTCATGAGGTCTCTATCCTCATAAATTGGACTAATTCCCTTTTAAAGATACCCTAGAGAGCTAGGCAGTGTCTTTCATCATGCGAAGACACAGCAAGAAGACATTGTGTATAAGAATGGGTCCTCACCAGACACTGAATCTGCCTGGACCTAGATGGTGGACCTCCCTGACATCAGAACTGTGAGAATTAAATTTCTACTGTTTATCATCTACTCAGACTAAGCTATTTTGTTATAGCAGTTTAAATGGAACAAGAAAGGCAAGTAAAAATTGAAAATTATTTTACATTAATTTATTTGTTGTCTGACACACGTTCTTCCTCAAAGCAAAATTGAGTTTCTGACCTGTATTATTTTCCTTCTTCTTGAAGAACTTTTTACATTTCTTGCAGGACAGGTTTTTTTTGTTTGTTTGTTTGATGGAAGTTTTATTTTACCTTTATTTTTGAAGGATATGTTTACTGTATTTGCCATGCTCTTATTTGCACAGGCCCTTGTAATTCTTACCCTTGTTTCCCCATAGGTAATGTGTTTCACCCTCTCTGGATTAATTCAATAATTTGTTTCTGGTTTTCTGCAGTTTGCATATGATATGCTTAGGTGTAGATTTTGGGGTGTTTATGCTGCTAAGTGTTCTTTGAGCTTTCTGTATCTGTGGTTTGACACCTGTCATTAAATTTGGATAATTTAAGGTTGCTATTAATTTAAATATTTATGTTTTGTGTTCTTCTTGTCCTACTGATAATCTAGTTACACATTATGATCCACAGTTCTTAGATATTATTTTTTAATTGTGTTTTTCCCTTAATTTTAGTTTAGAAGTCTATTAATATGACTTCAAGCTCAGTGATCGATTCCTCCTATAGCCATGTCTAGTCTACTGATGACCCCATCAAAAACATTCTTCATTTTTGTTACACTGTTTTAATTTTTTTATTGGTTATTAATTTGGTTATTTATTTAAAGGTTTATATCTCTGCCTACATTACCCATCTGGTTGTATATGTTGTCATTTTTTTTCCGTTAGAATTCAACATATTATTATAATCATTTTATATTTTCTCTGTTATTATTCTAAAATCGCAGCTATAACTCAATCTAGTTCTGATGCTTGAATTGCTTAATTTCCTTATAGATTCTGGATATGAAGCCTCTGTTGGGTGCACAGTTTGCAAATATTTTCTTTCATTTTGTAGGCTGTCTGTTTACTCTGTTGACAATTCCTTTGCTGTACAGAAGTTCTTTTGTTTAAATAGATCACACTTGTCTATTTCTCATTTTGTTGCAAATGCTTTTGTCATAATTTATCTGCCAAAGTTTATGTCCAGCATGGTATTTTATAGGCTTTCCCCTAGAATTTTTGTAGTTTTAGGTTTTACATTTAAGTCTTTTTTTTGAGTCAGGATCTGACTCCAGTTGCTCAGGCAACAGTACAACTATACAAGAGTGCAGTAGTGTGATCTCAGCTCACTGCAGCCTCAACATCCAAGACTTAGGTTATTCTCTCACCTCAGACTCCCAAGTAGCTAGGATTACAGTCACATGCTACAATATCCACCTAATTTTTTGGTATTTTGAGTACAGACAGGGTTTGACTGTGTTGCCCAGGCTGGTCTTAAACTCCCAGACTCAAGCAATTGGCCAGCTTCAGCTTCCCACAGTGCTGGGATGACAGGTATGAGTTACCATGCCCAGCTTACATATAAGTCTTTAATCCATCTTGATTTAATTGTTGTATATGGTGAAAGACAAGGGTCCAGTTTCATTCTTTTGCATATGGGTATTATATTGACTAGGGGGTCCTTTCTTCATTCCTTGTTATTATCAAATTTATCAAGGATCAGTTGGTTGTAGGTGCGTCACTTTATTTCTGGGTTTCTATCATGTTCAATTGATTTATATGTCTGTTTTGTACCAGTGCCATACTGTTTTGTTAACTATAGTTGTATAGTACAGTTTTAAAGTGAATAGTATAATGCCTCTAGCTTTATTTTTGCTTAGGATTACATTGACTATTTTGGCTCTTTTTTGGTTCCATATAAATTTTAGAAAATTTTTTTTCTAATTTTGTGAAAAATGACATTAGTAGCTTGATAGAAACATCATTGAATCTGTAGATTGCTTTAGGAAGTATGATCACATTAAGAATATTAATTCTTCAAATCCATGCACATGGGATGTTTTTCCATTTATTTGTATCATCTGTGATTTCTTTCATCAGCTGAGAATTTTCCAAATCTTTAAGTTCTTTTCCCTTTTTATTGTAAATTCTGCCTTTACATTGCTTCTCATTTCTTGCATTTTATTATAAGCATTCAAGAAAAGGCAAGCAGTTTCTTCAATGCTCTGCTTAAATATTTTCTCTTCCAAATATCCAGTCCTATTATTCTCAAGTTTTACATTCTACAGAACACTAGGACATGAATATAATTCAGGCAAATTCTTTGACACTTTATAAAAAGATTAACTTTCAGTTTCCAAAAACATGTTCCTACTTTCCATCTAAGACCTCATCAGAATTGCCCTTACTGTCCACATTTTTACAAACATTCCGCTCATGACCAAATAGGCAATCTCTTAGAAATTCAAGGCTTTCTCTACAGTTCTTATTCTGATCCCTCAATAGAATCATTTTTTATGGTTCATGCTGTTTCTGGCATGTACTTCAAAACTCTTTCAGCCTGAAACTATTAGAGAGTTCCTAAATGGTCTTCACAATTTTAGGTATTTATTTCATAACAACACCCCATTCAAGTACCAATTTTCTTCTTGGTCTATTTGGGCTGCTCTAGCAAAATACCTAAGACTTGACAACTTATAAACAATAGAAATTTTTTTTTTATAAAATAATTTCTGAAAAGTCCAAGATCGGAGCACTGGCATATTTAATATCTAAAGTGATACAGAAGTCAACTCTCCAAGAAATCATATAATACTTTCTTGGAAAGACAAGATAACAGATGGTCAGAGGAAGTGAAGCAAAAACTGATAAAACTAAAAAAAGAAGTAGACATGCCCATTATTATAGTTAGAGACGTCGTAACTCTTCTTTTGGTATTTGATCAATAAAGTAGACAGAAAATCCGTACTAATGTAAACACTCTGAACAGACTTTTAATCAACCACACCAAATTTGCATTTATAGAATAATTCACCCAACAAAAGCAGAATAAACATTTTTCTTAAGTTACCATAAAATATTCATTAAGATAGCTCACACTTTGGGTCATATAATAAAATACAAATTATACAATGCTTATTATCAGAACACAATGGAATTAAAATAGATATTAAGAGGAGCAGGATAGCTAGAAAATCCAAAAGTATTTGGAGATTAAACCAAACAGTTTGAAGTAACATAAGCATCCAAGAGAAAGTTTCAAGATAAATTAAAACAATTTTTAAAATAAATAAAAATGAAAGTAAAACTTCTCTAAATTTATGATATGCAGTTAAATAAGGAAACAGAGACAATTTTTATGGCATAGAACGTATGCTTCAGAAAAGAAGAAATATCTAAACTAAACAATCTAAGCTTCCACCTTAGGAAACTAAAGAAACAACAGTGATTTAATATCAAAGTACAAATAATAAAATCAGTTATAAAAACCACAGCAGAAATAAACTAACCTGAAAATGAAAAAAGGGTAGAGAAAATAATAGTAAGCAACAGATCATTCATTCATTGCAGATTCAATAATATTTACAAACCTCTAGTCAGATTCACTAAAAATAGAAATTGTCAATAATGCAAGTGAAAGAGGATTCATCACTATTGACTCTATAAACAGGAGCATGATAAAGGTATATTATGAAAAACTATATGTCACAAATTTGATAGCATAGATAAAATATATCTATTACTTGAAAGATATAACAATCATTTGTTAAAATGATCTCAGTAGACCCATATCTACTAATAAAATAAAATTAAATTAATAACTTAAAACTTTCCTCCAAACAAGAAAGCGCTAGGCCCAGATGATTTCCCTAGTGAATTTTAGCAAATATTTAGTGAATTAATGATATTATTCTTCCATAATCTCTCTCATGGAACAAAAAGTAGCAGGAACACTTCATAATTTATCCTATGAGGTGATCCTAACACCATAACTATAATGGCTTTAATGGGAAGGAAAACTACAAGAAAACAATTGATGAACTGATACTAAGTTTAGTTGAAAGGCAAAAGACCTAGAATACTCATTATAATACCAAAATTGAAGACCAGAACTGGAACATTATCTGTCTTGTCAACTGATCTTTGAAAAAGGGACAACGGCAATTCAATGGAGAGAGGACTCTCTTTTCAACTAATAATGAAGGACCAATTAGACATCTGTGTGAAATAAATAGAGAGATAGATAGTTAAATAAATCTAGACAGAGACTTCACTACTTTCAAAACCTTACCTCAACATAGATCATAGATCTAACTGTAAAATTCAAAATTATAACATATGTAGAAGAAAACACAAAGGAAAATTTAGGTGACCTTTGATTTGGTGATCACTTTTTAACTACAAAACCAAGAGCAAAGTTTATGAAAATGAGCATTGAGAAATTGTACAAATTATAATTAATGTTTTTTGCTCTACCAAAGAAAACTTCCATTTAGAAAATGAGGAAAGCCACAGATGAGGAAAAAATTATAATATGTACATCTGATAAAGAACTTCTATCCAAAATATACAAAGATTATTTGAAACTCCACAATAAAGAAACAAACAACCTAATTTATAAATTACCTAAAGATCTGAACAGATACCTCACCAAAGAAAACATACAGAAGAAGAAGAAGCATATTAAAAGATATTGGACATGGTTTTTTATTACAGAAATGCAAATTAAAACAGTAATGAGACAACATTGCGTACTTATTTGAAGTGCTGAAATAAAACAATAACAACAACAAACATACACCAAGTCATATTAAATATCCATAATGACAGTAACTTTAATTAATTTCTGGTGGGAATGCAAAAGAAGGCAGCCACTGTGAAAAACAATTGTTAATTTCTTACAAAGATAAACATAGATATTGCATGCCATATATTAGTTGCACCTTTAGGTAATAACCAACTGATTTAAAAACTTGTGTCCACACAAAAGGCTTCACATGATGTTTATAAAAGCTTTATTTGTGATCAGCAAGAAATGCTACCATCCAAGTTGTCATTGAATATGTTAATGCATAAAAAGACTGTGGTATTTCCATACAAAGAAATATTATTCAGCAATAAAAATAGATCAAGGGAAGAAAATGTACTGATGGATCTTAAATGAATATTGCTAAATTAAAGAGGTAAGTATGTAAAGATCATATAATGTGTGTTCCCAATTATGCCATTCTAGGAAAGAGAAAACTATAGAAAAAAATAATGTTTGATAGCTGGGGATGTGAGGATAAAAGAGGTGATGTACTGGGGAATTTTAAGGGCTATGAAACTGTCCTGTATGATACTGTAACAGTAAACATCTGATATTATACACTTGCCAGAACCCATACAAGTTTATAGAACAAAAATCAATTCTTTAAGTACGCAAATTTTAAAAAGTCATTTAGGAGGTCAGGGTATCTCAAGAAAAGAAATGTAAAATGTGACAAGAAAATATAACTATGTTACAAATATGAAACAACCTCACTGAAAAGTGGTGGAAGAATATTTACCTAATTAACATTGGAAATTCGTGGAATCTATAAGACTCAAGGCAAATTTAACGGTGCATAAGTACTGTACTTTAACCAATCAACTTATTTTCAATACATTTGTAGGTTAGCAATTTTGATGCTCCTATAAATGTATACTAGCAATATGTAGTCATGTAAATGGATGACTAAAGGTGGGAGATGAGTTACTGTTGAAGTGAGAATTTGCAGATATGCAAGTGCAGAAGTCTTAAAGAAGCCACGTGATAAGGTATTAAACTCAGAGACATCTTTATAAATTCATGTGTATATTAATATAAATGTAGATGGTTACATACAGGGATATTTTGTTGGAATACACACAGTATGTATATAAACTCCTTGTTTTATCAGCTGAGAAGGTCTTTTTTTTTTTTTAAATAAAGAAAAATAGAGAAAAGAATAAAGAAAGAAAGAGTGAAAGAAAGAAAAAAAAAATAATGTAAGAGATAAAGAAAGAGGATGAGGGAGAGAGAGAGATTACAGGATTCTTGTTCTATTGCCCAGGCTAGAATGCAGTCTAAAAATGGGTATTAATGCCAATAATTGTGCTTAATCAGAGCTCTCCACCCTAAATCCACAAAACATACATTTTTCTCAGTATCACATTGCACCTATTTTAA
>CAUYLG010028246.1:0-22761 GCA_963573385.1 Cacajao melanocephalus
AACCTAGGAGGAATTCCCACCTGTTCCAAGCCCCCTGGCCAAGTAAAAGAGTTCCTTTAAACTTCTGCTGGAGTGATTGATCTTTGATTTTTTTCCTGTCTCACGAAAACGTTAAGTCTCTCGGATGGAGACATGGGGGAAGGCAGGTAGGGCATGTTGCTGGGAAGTTCCTGTGCTCAAAACTACGCCCCCTTGTGGACATGGGAAGAGAACACAGTCCCTCACTGGGGCCTATTTATTAGAGTAGTAGCCCTCTTTAATTATTAGAACCAAAATAGGGAAGATTAGGACAAAGTTACAATTTATTAATTTGCATATATTAGCACATTTTTGGTCCTAATGAGCATAACGATCCAAAATTATACATAAAATTATTTTCAGTTAAAATTTTCAAGAGATCTTAAATAATAGCATCAACAATTACTGAGTAATTTTTATTCAACAAAAAGTTAATTTTCTTTTAGAGACAGAGTCTCACTCTGTCTCCCAGGCTGGAGTGCAGTGGCATGATCTCAGCTCACTGCAACCTCCAGGAGAAAGTTAAGTTGATGTTCTAGTCAAATTGAGGGATGCCTAGTACTTTGTTGTTTCTACACCAACCACAGCCCACAGAACACCTCTGACCCAATTTCTGTTTTAGTATGGCCCATGAACTAGGAGTTTTACATTTTCAAAAGGTAAAATCAAAAGAATAATATTTCATTACACACAAAAGCTATGGGAAAATCAAATCCCAATGTCTATAAATAAAGTTTTATAGGAACACAGTCACACTCACTCATTTTGTATGACTGCTTTCACACTATGTGGTACTTGCAATAAAGAACACATGACCCACAGAGCCTGAAATATTTTAATTATCTGGCTCTTTACAGAAAAAGTCTGCTAATCCCTCTTATATATCCATCTTTGTTTATTCATTTCTATTTGCCAGAGCCCTCAAATAAGTTTTGCTGGACAATTATTTCTATATTTCCCTTATCTTCTTTTTCTCTTCTCATTTCCTTCTCTTCACTGTTTTTGTTTCAGGAGTTGAATACCACAGATAGTAACCATGTTAATTATGTACCTTATTCAAAAGACAATCACGCTAATGTTTGATGTATATGCTTTTCATGTGTTCTTGGAAAATGTATATTGTTGATTACATTTGTATATTTATGTAAATGATAAATTATGGCAATGAGTTTCCTTTGGGAGTATGTTTTAAAAATCCACTCTTGTTTTATTGTTTACATATAAGAGATCATTGTTCATAATTTCTTCACAGTTCTCTCATATAAGGCATTTTTATCAATTCCATCTCACATTGACAACCCAGATTGCTTCCAGCTCTCAGCTACATAAATAGCACAACAGGGACGATCCTTATACTTGGTCTTTATGGATTAAAGTGAAAATGTATTTAGTCTATATCCTTGATGCAGAAATTCTCTCAATGTAGAACATATTTATACTAAATTTATTCAGGTACCACCAAATTAGTCTCAATAATGACAATACCAGCAATGCATGAATACCCAAAATTAGGTATTTACTTTCTAGAGCTAACATGAAGAATAAGCTACATTGTTTTGTGTTGAGGTACAGCCATACTATTTTGTGCATACCTCACTTTATAGCTTTTGCAAAAGTCCAGTTTTTAAATATATATATTTTTTATTTCAGTTAATGTGTGCACAGTGTATTCATTATGTGAATAAATTATCAAAATCAAACATTCCCAATATATAAATTGAAATTGTGCTTCATTGCTTATTTTATGTTTTTTCTAATTTTTATTTTGAGATCTTTTTCACTTATCTTTACACAGTCTAAACCTTTTTAAAAAATAATTTGAACTTATTTTAAATTCAGGAGATACATGTGCAAGTTTGTTATATGGCTATATTGTATGATGCTGAAGTTTGGGGTAAGAATGATACTGCCATTCAGGCAGTGAGCGTAGTATTACCCAATATTACCTAAGAGTTTTAAAGCTTGATAAACAATGTGGCCGGCAAAGTAATGGCATCCTAAGATGTCCATGTCTTAATCTTATGAACCTATAAATACATTATGTAACATAGTAAGAGAGAATTAAGGTTGCAGATAGAATTAAGGTTGTTAGCTGATTTTAAGCTATAGGTATTAACATGGATAATCTGGATGGGCTCAATGTAGTCACAGCATCCTTAAATGTAGACAATGAAATCAGAAGAATCAACTTTAAGGAAGAAAATGTATCCATGGAGTTAGCGTCAGAGCATTGTGATTTAAGAAAGAGTCAATCAGCCATTGCTTGTTTTGAAGATGAAGACAGAACATCCACAAACCAAGAAATAAAATCAGCCCCTAAAGCTAGAAAAGGCAAGGAAATATATTACCCCTTTCATATTTAGGAAAGACCTGTGCTGGAGCCTCTTGACTAATAGAATGAATCCCTGTAATGTACACAAAAGATCCACAATGATTTGACAATGTTATGCCAGCAGAAATACTGACAATGTGTGCTGAAAGGATTAGAGAAAAGATGAAATGAGAGAAGAATGTTGACTCCCAGAATTCTATAGGGAGAAAATAAGATTAATAAAACTATTTTGCTGCAAACATGCATTACCCCTCATAACAAAAGAAGGATTTCTCAGATAGCAGAGTTATGGGCCCAGAGGGCTGAACCTTGGGCCCAGAAAGTAAAGTTTTGAGTCATAGATGTGTTATCCAGGCTTTGAAATCTTACAAAGTTTGCCCTGCTGAATTTTAAAAATTGCTTGGGATGGTGACTTTCCTTATAGTTTCTCCGTTTGGAATAAGAATGTCTATATCTGGTATCCAATGCCAGTGACAACATTGTATTTTGGGTAGGATAACTTATTTTCTAGTTTCACAGGTCCACAGATGGAGAGAGCTTTTTTCCCAGGATGAATCATACCAAGAGTCTTGTCTATACCTGATTTAGATTATTTAGATGAGGAAACTTGGGCCTTTTGAACTGATGATATTAAGATGAGATTCTGGACATAGAGTTGGTGCTATAAGGGGCTGAGAATTCTGGGATGTGGTAATGAATTTTGCATGTGAGATGAATATAAATCTCTGTCACCAGACAGCATGCTATGATAGGCTGAATAATGGCCACCCAAAGTTTCTTTATCCTAATTTTCAAAATCTGTGAATTCATTATCTTACAAGGTAAGAAGGACCTTTGCAGACATGATTAAGTTAAGGATCTTGAGATAGAAGATTATCCTGGATAAACAGAGTGGGCCTAAGATAATCAAAAGGGTTTTTGGGCCAGGCGCAGCGGCTCACGCTTGTAATCCCAGCACTTTGGGAGGCCGAGGCAGGTGGATCACGAGGTTAGGAGATAGAGACCATCCTGGCTAATATGGTGCAACTCCATCTCTACTAAAAATACAAAAAAAAAAAAAAAAAAAATAGCCAGGCATAGTGGCATTTGCCTGTAGTCCCAGCTACTCAGAAGGCTGAGGCAGAAGGATCATTTGAAACAGGAAGGTGGAGGTTGCAGTGAGCCAAGATCATGCCACTGCACTCCAGCCTGGGTGACAGAGACTCTATCTCAAAAAAAGGGGGGTATTTGTAGGAGGGACACAGGAGGATCAGAGTAATAACAGGAAATGTGATGATAGAAGCAGGAGGCTGAAGTGAGTTGAAGAAGGGACCATGAACCAAAGAATACAAGTGACCTCTAGAAACTGAAAAAGGCAAGGAAATTGATTCTTTCTTCAGATCTTGGAGAAAACAAAACAAAACAAAAGAGCCCTGCTGGTATCTTTACTTAAGCCCACTGAGACCTATTTTGAACTTATGACCAACAGACCTACAGAATTATAAAATGATGAATTGATGTTGTTTTATATTTTTTAAATGGTAGTATTTTGTTACAGCAGTAATAGCAAACAAAAATAAACCAATGATGGCGTTTGTGATTCTTTTTGTTGCTATAAAAACTCAAGGTTTCTCAGAATCTCTGAATGAACAGTTTAAAATGGGTGATTATTTTGGGATATATTTATTTTTCATTGAAAAGGATTTCCAGGGCAAAATCAAATCCAAGTTCAGCTACTATCAAGCTTGTAAGTTGATATATGTTTCCAACACTGTGCTGTAAAAAGTAAGTGAAAGCTGGCAGAAATACCTTAGCATCTGGGAAATGCTAACAATTGTGATAATCTGATTAAAGGTATAGATAGTAAATTTCTGAAGAAATGCAAACATAATCTTATCATAAGAGTTCAACATCTAAAAGTGTTCCTGGCAACTGGTAGTCAAAAATATTATGAGATAAATGTGTGATTGAATCACCTGCTATTTCCAGAAACATCAGCTGTTTCTATCTAATTTTCAGGCACTTGCTCATCTTGTATTATCTGGCAGAAATGGCCTCCTTTCTCTACTCAACTCCTGGCTCTCCATCCTTTCACCAAGTAACTTACAAACATCCTTGATATCATCTTAGATGTCATCTGTCTGGAGTCCTATTTCCTTGTATAAACAATATCTGGTGTGTATCTTTTATAATAAGAGCAATAGTTATTGTTATTATTAACTATTCCTATGTTTATCTTCTCTAACACAAGGTGATCTCCTCCCAATGAGTAAACTGCCATATTCAGGTCTGTTTCGCTAGCATCTAGGCACAATGTGTGGAACTCAGAGTTTATTGAATGCAGAGATGAATTAATAAATTAATATGTGAAAGTGTGCATGAATAAACACATTGCCACTTGCATATAAAAGAGAAGCTTCTTTCTAGGTTCTTCTCCTAATTATTGTATTTTTTTCTGTTTACTGTCATAGCTACTTAGACAATCTAAGGACATTATTCTCTTTTGAATGTAGAATGGACTCAGAAAAAAAAAAGTTAGTTCCAATACTTCCTTTGGAAAAGCTCACCTTGACTTTAAGTTATATTTTGTCATCTTAAAAAAAATATAAAACCAGGTTTCGATTGGATGCTGTTTATATGCTCTTTTAGAAGTTACGTTCAAATTCTTGATTTGTTTAAGTTAGGCCCCTAGAACTAATCCTAGAATCATGGTTACATATAACCTTGATGATTAGAGCTTAAACTAAGTGTTAAGTGTTCAGTACTGACACAATTAACAGAAAAGCGATCCAGTGCTATTACTGTTTTATGATAATATGCACTAGATACCCTAAATTCAGATGTCTAGTAAGATTTATGTGAAATTAGGCCATAACTCCTCAGCATACATGTCCTGCTCTACAGTGTAATGACTATTCTCTGTCACACTGTCTTTAGAACATATATAGTCATAAATGCCACAAATATATCTGGGTGGCCATTATTCCATTTCTAGATCCTCAGATTTTCTCTTTTTAATATATCCAAGTCCCTTATACTCTATTATAGACAACTGGCTCATCACATTATTATTTTATGTAAATGTTGATATCTTAGCAGAATGTAATGTTTTAGAGCAAAATTGGTTTTTTGTTTTTTTCTGCATTTTTGTGGGAAAATGAGTATTAATTTAGGAAACGTTGCAATAATTTCTGAAATTATGGGATGATATTTTGAACTTGATAAAATATTCAAGTTCTATTTCATATTTTTGGTTAAGCCCAAAAGAAACAAAAGATCCAGCACCTTTTGTTCATGACCAGCTTCAGGTTTAGACTTTCTGGAAGACTGTGTGTTGTCAAGTTTTGAAATTCTGCAGCATTTAAGATAGATTGGTTACGATTCACATATTATTTGTTATTACTCTTGTTATTATGATCATGTGGATGTTGAAAACACTTTAATGCACTAATATTGTACTTTCACAATCAAATAAGATAGGAATTTCCAATAATGATTTTTAAAACATTTAGCATTGGTAACCACACAGCATCCACAGATTACTAATGGCCAGGTAACTGAGAGTAGGTGATAACCAACATACTTACTGGCACATCTCAGCTGAACATCAGCCTGGAAATGCATTTTTATTGCATGTATTAGGAAAGGAAGAATAGCAGGAGTATTATGACTCATAGCTTCCAGTGGAACTCTTGTTCTCCTGATCAAAGTCCACTGCTCTTTCTACTAAATCCAGCCATATAAAAATATTTGCCTATTAAATAAAATAATACATACTTTTAAAAAGTCAGATTTAAAAGTGTATATATGTATGTATGTAAAGATCATAAATATATATGTACAATATGTGTACATGTAGATATTTGTAATAAAAAATTATAAAATATAGAAAAGTTGGGCCAGGTGCAGTGGCTCATGCTTATAACCCCAGCACTTTGGGAGGCCAAGCTGGGCAGATCACGAGGTCAGGAGTTTGGGACCAGCCTGGCCAACATAGTGAAAACCCATCTCTACTAAAAATATACAAATTAGCTGGATATGGTGGCATGTGCCTATAGTCTTAGCTACTTGGGAGGCTGAGGTAGGAGAATTGCTTGAACCCAAGAGGCAGAGGGTGCAGTGAGCCGAGACCATGCCATTGCACTCCTGGGTGACAGAGTGAGACTCTGTCTCAAAAAAAAAAAATATATATATATATATACATACACACACACACACACACATATATATATATACATATATGTATATATATAAATAAAAGTTTAATGAAGTATTTTATTTAAAATTTAGAGAAAACTGATATGTTCATATTTTGTATCACTTAATTTTTTATCAATTTCTATCATTGTTTTAAAGTGTGAGTCAATTTACATTTTCATGCATTGTAATTTGTGCCTATGCTTCTTTATTACACATTTATTATGCAATATAAATATAGTTCAAACCACAAATGTGATCTACATATGTAATTTGAAAAGTTTTCCCAGCCATATATAGAAAGTAAAAAGAAACTGGGAAAATCAATCTTAATAATACATTTTCTTTCACTCAAGATATAAAAATACAATTTCACCTTCTAATGTATACATTATTAAAATATTTTACATTGTTTCCTCTTAGCAGGTCTTCAAAGTGAAGAAGGTATATTATACTCAACATCACATCTTAATTCATACTTGCCTCATTTCAACTGCTCAATAGCCACATGTAGCTCATGGCTACCTATTGGCAATCATAATTACAGATGCTTAAATGTTGTAATCTCAAAGATCATTGTCCCTTTGTTGTCTGTTTTTCCTAATAGTGTCTATCATGTTACAACACTTAAAAAACATGTGTGCACTTGCCTAGACACCTGAGATTCTTTGGGTGCATGATTGATTGCGTCCCGGGGCTCAAATGAATTGATTCCAGAGGCAAACCCTGGACTCAGAAGACATCTCTGGAAACTATGCATTGATTAGAGACTCAAAGGTGATATCCCCCAAGCTATCCATAAAATAGACTCTTGTATTTTTTTTCTCTGAACTCAGAAACAAACTAGATTGAATCATATGATTGAAAAGTAAAACTATAGTTATGAAGTACAAAAGATCAGAATAATCGATGATTATAGAGAAAAAATTCCTAAAATCAAGAAGGATAATAGAAATCAGAAATATGAATCTTTGGGGCATAAAAATCTGAAAAACACCCTATTTCTATAGGTTGAATTACAATATAGTAATATGGAAAAGTGTAGTAACTATTTAATATTTTTATAATTTTGACTTTTAGATACAGAGTGCACATGTGCAGGTTGATTACGTGGGTATATTGTATCCAATTCACCACTAATGGACACCTAGGTTAATTCCATGTCTCTGCTATTGGAATAGTGCTGCAATAAACATATGAGTGCATGTGTCTTTTGGTAGAATGATTTATTTTTTTGAATATATACCCAATAATGAGACTGCTGAGTCAAAAAGTAGCGCTGTATTAAGTTCTTTGAAAAATTTCCAAACTGTTTCCCACACTGGCTAAACTTAATTTACATTCCCACCAACAGTGTATAAGCGTTCCTTTTTCTCCACAACCTCACAAGCTTATGTTATTAACAGAATTTTAACAATAGCTATTCTGACTGTTGTGAGATGGTATCTTATTGAGGTTTTGATTTGCATTTCTCTTATGATTAGTGATTTTGAGCATGTTTCATTGTTGTTGGCAGCTTTATGTCTTTTTTGGAGGTGTCTGTTCATGTCCTTTGCCCATTTTTAAATGAGGTTATTTGTTTTTTGCTTCATGATTTGCTTAATTCCTTATAGATTTTGGATATTAGACCTTTGTCATATGCATAGTTTGCAAATATTTTCTCCCATTCTGTAGGTTGGCTGTTTGCTCTACTGATTATTTATTTGGTGTGCCGAAGCTGTTCAGTCCAATCAGGTCCCACTGACAATTTTTTTTAATTGCAATTGCTTTTGAGGACTTAGCCAAAAATTCTTTGCCAAGCCTGATGTCAAGAAGGGGATCTCTTAGATTTTCTTCTAGGACTTGCATAGTTTGAGGTCTTACGTTTCAATCTTTGATTTATTTTGAGTTAGTTTTCATATATGGTGAAAGGTAGGGGTCCAGTTTCATTCTTCCACATATGACATAAAAGCATGTAATTAATCTGCCTGTAGTAATATCTGTTTAAGGAAAAATTTGCAATAAATGAAAAAGCAGCGTCTTTTTAATGTCATAAGGAGCATTTCTAACTAGTTCTGTCAAAAGATTTTTTACCTATTAAATGAATAGTCCAGAATTAATATCACATATTAATTGATAGATTTTTGTCTGTTAAGGATGCAAATTCTCTATGTGCAATAAAGTATGATAATCTTAAATATTATGGTTTTATTCCCTGTAGGATACTAGCAAATTTTGTATATAACTTAGCAATCTTTCTTATATTATTTATATAATTGTCAATACCTCAAATGCCCCATGAACCAGTCTTTCCATTCTATTTGTCCCTTCAAATAATGATTATAAAATATTTAACGTGTATTTATTTTATATTTGTTTGAGAGTCAATTTTTAACTTTTCAAAAATTACACATTAGCAAGGGCAGTGTGGTATGTCCTACATTAAGATATGTTTTCATAAACATTTAGTACCTGAAGTAAATTTGTTATGGTTTCAAAATCTTAAAAATACATTTTACTTCTGTGGTTTCTAGTGATTTCGTTTGTAGAACAAAGAGGCTGGCTTCAAAAATTAGGGGTCTCTTGTGATTTTAAGACGCCATGGCTCAGTAATTTTTGAATTCTAGACTATCCTGTACAAATAGTAGCATCTGTTTAAGATGCTTTCTTAAAATACCATATCTCAAAATTTGGCTGTAATAAACACACTTCAAGAAGGAGTCCACAGAAATAGACACACTTGTGTAAAGGCCCTGCTTTGTGAAACTTGAGTTTCTAATGTTGCGGTAGAACATTTGCATGTTCTATAGCACCCTACTCACAGGCTGAAGCCCACTAATTTGCTGCTGCATGCAAAGTGTCTAGTCAGATCTGGCATTGTCTGGAAGGGAACAGGAAGGTTAGAAGTTGTTGAATTCCCAATAAGATAAATAATAGTATCTTCATTATCAACACTTGAAAAACCCGCAATCCTGTTTGTATTTTTATAAAAATGTATGGGAAATTTCAGAGAAGGTATTACAGGAAAGAAATAAGATTTCAAGTCTTAGGAAATTTAAGCTACAGATAGACTGAATACATAAATGAAAAATTTCTAGACCATAAATGACAACAGAACTCTAATCTACAACTGAACACCAGTCTGCAACTCTATAGCAATCAGCCCAGAGGAAAAACCACAACCTCTGCTACAATTGGCCCAGAGCAGTCAGGATTTGTTCAGTGACTGGCAGCTTCTCTCTTTTGTTCCCACCTTCAGCTCAGAGTCAACCAGAGAAAGTCGAATATGATCTCCAAATCAATTATGTAAGAGGAACCACCTGTAGTTAGCATGGCTCCAGGTTCTCCATGCCAACAACCTCTAATGATAGCATACCTAAAAGTTTATCACTATACAGCTTTCCCACTCATTTTCCTGCCTTTGAATTCCTGAAAAATCTGCAGTGTTAGTGGCTAACTCTCTTGCTACAGCAACCTGAGAAAATTGCCTCTGTTCATTATTTTTTGGATAGGCTTTCTTTTATGTGGAAATGCTATAGTTGTTCTGTATGTCCAGTCAAGACACGATCATTACAATAGCCCTCGATTTTGAGAAAACCCTTTAGGATGTTTGTGGCTTGTGCAGCTTGTACAACTGTGGTAAGTCAGTGCTGAGTCTGAATCCTGATGCCTTGAGTTTCTCAAATTTAGTCTCAATTTGATACTCAGATTTTGTTTCAGGTTACTATTTGATTGGCATCCTGGTGGAATCACACCATTTCTTTGAATCTTGTTTTGCTCTCTAAACCTGTTGTTCAAGCCTGCCCATCAGACTAGCAAATTTGAGGTTCTCATCAGACAAACATTTGTTTGAACAAACTTTGCTATGGGTCATAACTAAGTGGGATGAGGTTCTCCTTGCATTTCAATGTTTTGTTCTGAGATCATGACTTTTATTCAAATAGTGCATTTTCTTTAGTTTCCTGCCTGTATGGAGCCCAGATTATTGTGTCTGCTGTTGGAGGTGGCTAACCATCAGGTTGAGGGCCTGAGTCACAAAGTGCACAAGCTTCTCTTTCAACCAAACATTACCTTCTCTTATAGAGCAGCCTAAGTATCAATCTTCTCTTCCAGGAAAAACTCTTGATTCATATATGTACTCCCATTCTAACACTGATTCTTGTGTTTATCTCTCCAAATGGCATTACTTTATCAAGAGCAATTTGGACTTCAACAGCCAGTCTGAAGAACATTTGACTCGAACAAAATTATTCCTTTGAGATGCATTTAAGAAATATATATAGGTTAGGCCAGGCACGGTGGCTCACACCTGTAATCCTAGCACTTTTGGAGGCTGAGGCAGTGGATCATGAGGGCAGGAGTTCAAGACCAGACTGGCCAGCATGATGAAACCCCGTCTCTACTAAAAAATACAAAAATTAACTGGGCATGGTGGCTTATGCCTATAATCCTAGCTACTTGGGAGGCTGAGGTAGAATTGCTTGAATTGAGACCTGGGAGGCAGAGGTTGCAGTGAGCTGAGATTGTGCCACTGCACTCCAGCCTGGGCTACAGAGTGAGACTCCATCTCAAAAGAAAAAAAAATACATAGACAGATAGATAGATATTTTTTAGACATAATGGACAACATTATTGTTATGCAGAATCCTCCAAATAAAATTCTGAATCAAAGTTTGCTTCTCTAACAGATTTGTTGTCCAAAGCTAATGAGCAATTTGATGAAATGAAGTAACAACAAACTTGACTTATCGACCTTGGAAATTCTTCCTTTCATCATCCTCCAGTTACCTTCCTATATAGTGTACTCTCTCTTCTTCCCATCTTTCTGATCTCTTTCATTTTGTATTTTTTAATATTTTTCCCTCTTCTTCCCTTTTGTCAGCCTTCCTCTATTTACTGGAAGATTCTTCTAAAACCTCCAAATGCAAGCTGATTCTAAATATTCATATTTCATATGAGTTGGGTATACTGAGCAGCCGTAAAATTTAAACCTTGAACCTGACCTGAAATGAGCTGTGCTTCTGGAATTCCATACCTAGATAAAATCTAGTATGGAAGGATTTAGAATTCTTTTGAATGCATATGACCCAAGGATACCCTTCCTGTTTCAACTTGTGTCCCTATTGGTTGGAACCTCAAATACTAAATCCTGGGTGAGCTGCGACATCTCTTCTGTTCTCCGTAAAGCTTTCTCACTCTGCTAGCTGCTTTTGAGCCTCTGTTGAAGCTAAGTGATGTTGGCTTACTTCTTTACTAAAGCGAACTCTGATTAAATAGCTTCTGTTTGTACTTATTCATTCAAGTGGTCTTTGTTTATTCCTACACTACTGAAGGGAAAATAGGTGGAAAGTCATTCTTAATGAGAAGTTATAATCAGAAATTTAGTTTATAACCTGGGAAAAAATAACTGTGTTAAAGACACACTCTTTCTGCTAACCCAAGTGCTTGGACAGAATTGTATAAAGAACCAATATCATCGAGTCCTAAGGATTTTCTGTGAAAGAACAAGGAGCTGACATAAGGAATACTTAGGAAAACAAATGAAAGAAAATCTTCTTTCAAAGTGATGGCTATATATTTAAGGAGCTCTTTGAAAATAGTACTTTTATATTTAAATAGCTTATGTAAGTTCAACAGTGTAAAAGCTAAAAAGGGGAAAACTGTTTGGTCCCTTATTTTTAAGGTAGATACCAAGGAGAAATGTCACCCAGTGCATAAAGTATTCTAGTGCAGTTGGAATACTTCTGGAACTTAACATGGAATGAGCTGTGGTTCTCTCATAATTTCTACGGTTTTGCACAGTCACTTCCCTTCTGTGTGCACAGATTTCTAATTTGTAAAATGAGAAAGTCAACTAGATTGCTAGAAGCACTTTCTGCATATGAAAATTTCCAATAAAATGTGAATGATTTCTGTTTCTCCAAACTAGTAAAAACCCATTATATGATATATGACCAGTCCCAAGAGTTTGTGTAGATACTGTAAACCAAAAGTAAAATTTGCAGGCCCCCCACAACCATCTGAATGGAGTCCCTCCGAGGCCAGGGCACTCTAAAATTTAATGGGAAAGACTGGTTTAGGCCATGATGGAAAATAGGAGTCTGACATGCTTCATTATACCTTTCCAGGATAAACAGCAACACAGACCTTAAGTCTGATAAGAAACATTTACAGTCTATTTTCTCTAAAACCTTCTACCTGGAGGCTTCAGCTGCATGATAAAACCTTGGTCTCCAAAACCCCTTATTCTAACTCAAACATTCCTTTCTACTGATGATAATTCTTTCAACCAACAGCCAATCAGAATATGTTTAAATCTACCTCTGACCTGGAAGACACTCCCCGAATCCCCCAAGTTGTCCCACCATTTCAGATCAAACCAGTGTAAATGCTACATGAAATGATTGATGTCTCATGTCTCCCTAAAATGTATAAAAGCAAATTATACACCTACCACCCTGGGTACACGTCCTCAGGAACTTCTGAGACTGTGTCATGGGCACGTTCTTAACCATGGCAAAACAAATTTTCTAAATTGACAAAGATCTGTCTCTGATATTTTGAGTTCACAATATAATACCATTTTTTAAGGATATATTTATGACCTTAAATGAAGTCAGTCTGAAACAACCATATTTGGTTTTAAATGAATGCACAGAGCAGAAAGAAAAACAATTTTTATATTGCTCCTTTCTAACTCAGAAAGAAAAGTGATTGGCAATCCAATTATTTTAATATTAAAAGTTTGAGTGGCATACAAAACCTCACTAGAATTTCTCAAGTCATAGGAGCTCAACTTCATTCCCTTGGCCTTACACCAATGGCTTAGCAACCTGTATTCTTTTATTATTCTTATTAGTTTTTATTTTCTTTGCTGAATTCTCTATTCAAATGATAAGTACAGCAATCAAGTCAGATAATGTACTGAGAATACAGTCTTATAGAATCTAGTACTCCCTAAATATAGAGCCGCATACTGATAATGCTGTCTTGAAGTGCAGTATAGGAAACATAAATTTGTTAGATACGCTTACCATTTTCAAAGATAACTCACATCCTGGGCTCTTCAGTGTAGGAGTTTGTGCTCTCAGATCCTTTCATTACAGGACCATTCTGAATAAAGTGCCAGTTTCTTCAGTTCCATATGGAAATATTACACAATAGATTTAGAAGAAATGGTTTGGTCTGTTTATTTTTTATTGGTAACATATTGCAAAACTGATGATCTTCAATTTGTAATGCAGATTTCCCTTCTATCCAAATTCAGGACCATAGGATGAGCACAGGCCAGAATTTTTTTTTTTTTGCAACAGCAAAGAAAACATTTAATCTCTCTGAATGTTAATGTGCAGCTCTGGACTTTTTAATTTGATTTTATTTCTTTGCTCTTCTCTTTTAGTTCCCTCAGGCTCAGTCTTAAAATTGTTTACCAACTGCTGCTTACAATCACAATCACTGTATATTCTAATAACATAACGAGGAAATGGAACACATAGTCCCCAAGGTTTGTGTTTCTGTCAAAACGTGCCAGAAGGTCCAGGTTTCACTGGGATTCAGTGTAAGGATTCAGTTCTTTAATTGTTTCACTGTTCTTTATCTTCTTTTTCAAAGATGTCTTAAGTCAGACTAATGAATGCCACATGCAGAAATCTGCCGAGGTGGAGTGTCAGGTTGAGTAGTTTATGTTTTGCTAACAGGAACCAGAGGAAAAAGGTGTCTTAGTCAGAATCAAGTCCAGCATAGTCTTTCATTCAACAAATACATATTGTGAAATTCACATGAGCCAGGCACTCTAGATCTCAAATGTGCAAGTGGTGAACACTAATAATATACCTGCCTTCAGGAAGTTTAGAGTTTAGTACAGAAAACAGACATCAAACATTTTCCATTTATCTCCATGTAAATACACTTTAATATCTCTGTAGATTGTGGTGAATCATCACACATTAATTTACTCCAGTTTACTGTCAAATTATGTGAAGGAGTCATTGATATCCTCATCTTCATTTCTTATTCTTCCCATCCAGTTGGATTCCTATGGCTAACACTGCTGAATGCTCTTGTAGCAGGATCTGCAGTGGACAAAATCTCTCCAACATCGAACTGAGAAAGGAAGTGGCTTTTTATAGCTGCAGGAGGCTAATGCTTTAATGACCAAGCTCTCTGAGAAGCAGCTTGTTTCCCCTTTTATAGACTTATAACACTAAAGGGGAAACTGAAGCAAAACTGTGTTATTATCCATTGGCTGGATGATTGACCTCGCAATCTTTGGCTTTATTGATTTGCTAGTTCATATGCAGTGTGAGTGGGAATAGGCAGGGGAGGGGGCCTTACAGAGACAAGACAAAGGCAGTAAATTATTAGTTGGCAGAGGTATTTCCAGGAAGGAGCCTGGGTCGTGCAAATGTTGAGGACATGACCCAGTGCTGGGCACTAGCTGGTAGTAATAACATTCTTTGCAACTCTTTCAAGGCTTGTAGATATTAGTGACACTGGGAACCAAAAAGGGAGTTATCTTTGCAGTCCTTGGACCTCTTAATGGCCTGGTCAGTGGCGACAGCAAGTCGCCTGACCACAGATTCAAGCTCTTTGGTATTTTATCTCTTTTTACCCTCCTTCCCATCTGGAAGGGAGGAGGTGGAGGCTGGGAAGAGGGAGATGGGGAGGGGTCTCCTCTCTCTCATCAATTTTATTAATGACTTCTACATTGCAAACCCAATATATTTTTTTCAGTTTTCATCTTACTAAATTTATTTAACTGCATTTGACCAATTTGTTTTCTCATTTTTTCTTTAAATGTGGTTTTTATTTGAACATGAAGATCTACCTACCTATATATCTATCTATCTAGTTATTATCCATTTAGTTACTGTCATCTATCATCTATCTGTCACCTGTCCATTTCCTCTGTCTCCTCATGATTCTTTCCAATCAAAGATTACTGAACGTTCTTCTTCAGTCCTCTTTGCTCCTTCCTCACATGCCAGACCTCTTAACGCTGGAGTACCTGAACTCAGTTCTTGAGTATCCTTCCTTCTATGCTCATTTCCTGTGAGATCTCATCCAGCTTCATTGATAAATACTGTGCACAAAGATCACATACAATTTTAGATTCACATTTGACCAGTCTTCTAGAGTAGAATTAGTAAATACCTCAAACATGTTTATATCCAAACTCTTGAGTTCCATGTCCCATATCCAAGCCTTTAAAAAACAATAAGAATAATAAAAAGGCAGCTTCTTCTTGTCTTCTTCAGCCCAGCAAATCAATGCCACTCACCAGGTCATTTGTGGTACATATCTAACCCTTTAAGGGCATCTGCCCATGCTGCTCAATTATAAATCCAGAATCTGAGCCCCTCCTCTCTACCACTCTTTTATTCTAGTCTATTATGTTAGTTATCCTAAATAGCCTCCTTGGTTGTGCCCTTTACTGCACCATCTATTTTCTGCATGGGAATAAAAGTAACTGTCTAAAACTTAAAACACTGCCACTCTAATGGCTCCAATCTCTCGCAGAGGGAAAAACAAAGCCTTAATACAGTCTTTGTTATCTTTTGTGTTCTAGCTTCAGACTAGCTCCTTTACCTTGTTCTCTAGCCCGCCCTCCTAGGTGCCCTTCTCTCCAGCCACACTGGCCTGCTTCTTACTCTGAAACACCAAATGCATCTTTGTATCAGGAAATAGGTTCCTGACATTCTTTTTGCCTGAAAAAATGTTTCCCTGAATACTCATGTGGTTTCAAGTCATGACTCATATAAGATATTCTCAGGGAGTCCCTTGTTCACAATGTAAGTGACATCTTGTGACATGGGAGTACTGTCACCAACCATCATTCTTTACCATTTTCTACTTACCCATCTTCTGAAGAAATTACTGGGAGACATCCATGCAGGTAGCTTCAATCAAATGCACATTCATGATATTTGAATTATCTCCTCTTTTAAAGTCCTTCCTAAATTGTATTCTGGTGATATGATCTTAGGAGAAAAGAAACAGAATCTTTTTAGTTATTTTAGTTGATTATTTTCAGTCCAGAGGTAATACTAATTAGGTTCTCACTTCCTTTTCCTGGCTTAGGCTTTTTTCCTTCTCAGTTGTCTAGTGCTGAGAAAAGACAATTAAAAGACATCTCCAAGCTTATTATCTGTAGACCTCAAAGACGGGAGGTAAGAGAATAAAGAAAGAAAGGGTAATTTTACAATTTCTTTACTTCTTTCAAAATCTGGTTCTATAGTGACTCTAATATTGGCTCTAACATGTCAATGATTTGAAGATTCCATCCTGGATTATGTTAGCATGAGGGGCAGAGAGAACTTCAAATGCATCACAGGTATTTTTTGACTATTGCTAGAGATTTTGTGATAGAAAAAACAGGTTAAAAATAGAGAATCCCATCACATCATGTTGTAACCTTCAAATATATCCAATAAATTTTATGTTACAAATAAAAATAAGTACAATATATTTAAAAACAATGTGTATCCATTCCTCAGACCTTCCAAATACACTTCACAGGATGGCCCTCTTTTCATTTATCTCTATAACACACGTGTGGACATATTAAATCTATTCATTTAAGATGACAACAAATGTTTAAAAGGTAAATGGATTGTACCTCTGTACTTACTTAATAAAATTATTTTACATGGTTCTCATTTTAGATTATGAGAAGAACCCTCAGAATCTGACAAAGCATTTAGCTTTAGAATTGGAAGATTCTTAAAGACCATCCAATCCAACTGCTGGAATCTTGCTGTTGAAGATTTCATTCAATTTTCTTTAAATATATTTGTTCACAATGTGATTAATCTGCTGGTTGGAGGCCTACAATTGATATTAGGGAAGAAAGGCAAAGACACACACACAAACACACACACTCACTATATAATGATCACTTCTGAGATTAGTGGTTATACAATTTTATATTCTTTATTTGTATCCAAATGTTTGAACACATTGAAAATATTACTGGTGCTAAACTTAATTTCATTGCTCCAAACCTGACAGCTTTTGATAGTTCTCTTTAATGCTTTTAAGCAGTGATAGATTAGAATACAAAATAAAGAACTGAAATTAATGGATTGAGTCTATAGTTCAAAATAAATTTATAGATAAAGTCATTGTAAAAGGTAGAAATTGCCAACCTAGCAAGATATAGTTAACAAGTATTTGATGATCGGTTGACTAAACTTTCCTCTATAAAAGTTTTTCTTTTCTTCCTTTCATTTTTATACAGATAAAGAACAAATTTCCCAGTCTGTGCATTCTGGTATAGGTGTTTTTATTTCCTTTTCAACTTCTTATTTTAAACATGAAAACTCTTCTTCCAGTAAGCAAGAGCATCTAATTAAGGCTTCCAAATGTTATATAGCTTTATGATTCAAGAAATCAACTGGAGCATGAGTAATAGGTTATATGCAACCTGGGATTTTAATCTAATGGAAACATATAAGACAGGGACAAGTGAGATGCGGATCACTCAGCTGGAGTCTGCAGCAGTGAGCATGGAACATATGTCCAAAGCCGACTTATCTGTTCATTTCATTGTCCTTTGAACATCCAAATATTTGAACACTTAGTACCAAAAAAATTATTTGGCCCAAATTTCATTTCAGAGTTCTAACTGTAATAGTTTCTGATCCTTTTCCTCAAATGTTTTTAAGCAGTAAAAGATGAGGAATAGAAATATTTCAATCAATGGGGCCAATTAAATTTGTTGTTCACAATGAATTTACAAAGTCATTGTCAAGAGTAGAGTTATTTAATAAAGCATGCGCTATTGTGGAAGATACAGATGAAGTTTATCTAAATAACGATTGCCATAAAATTTTATTTTTCACTGAAAAGTCATAAATCTCCTTAAAGAAGAACATCCTCTTCTTTAATGGTGATACTCTAAACCCACTATTAGTTTAATGTATATGCTTTGGTTAGCTTTTGAAGCAGAAATAGTAAACTTGTAATTTATAACATAAATTACAAAATAACATAAAACACATATTGAAGTGCAACATCTAACGGTTTCTTTTCAGTTCTTAAAATCTTTTCTTATAGGTTTCTTGACACCAATCTTTTCAAATGGTTCTCTGACTTCTTTGGATATCACTTCTCAAAACAGTTTCTTAGATAAACTTCTCTGAACCTTACCTTAAATCTTCATGGTACCCTTCCTTGTTCTATTCTCTATTGACTTCACACAGCCGCCCTTTGTGAAAATCCTCCTTTACCACCTGTCAGTGACTGCAAAATTGGTTATCTTCAAGTAACCCTCACTTCTGAGCCTCAGATCTGTATGTGAACTGCTCCATGAACAACTCTAGATTTCTCATAAGCATCCCAAACACACTAAGTCCAAAATTCACTGCATATTTTTCCTTACAGATCTCTGTGCTGGGACAAATCCTAACGTGTGTGATGGAGTATATTGTTTGCTGAGAATGATGACAAAAAAAAAAAACTGACCCAGTCCCCCAAATGGAAAATAGCTTGGGTTGTTCTATAGTAAACAGTATATGTATAGCATACACCAGTTAAACCAATTCCTTAAACACGGGATATGTGACCCTGTCCCCGTGGCTCCCTCCTGGAGAAGGCTCTCTGGTTTGTCTTTGATCAGTGGTAAGCGGGCACCAGCTGCCTTCCTAGTTTATCTTGCTTCTATGAGAAAACACAGAACACCTGCCTGTTGATAATAATCACCTGTTCAGAGAGAATAAATACGTGGGTCAGTGTCTGCTCGAGACTCTCAGCTCGGAAGACTTTTTATCACCGCTTTTCTAGATCCTATTTACTCCCAAATCACGTTATTTCTCCCAGGTTCAACACTAGCTACCTCTTTTAACTGCTACATTTCTTTAAAGAATGGTTTATGATAGACATCGCCACTGTCTCACTTCTTACTCCGCAACCGGGCCCAGTCAGGCTTCCTTTCCACTAGGACGATAAGCTGCCAGCGTCAGTGACCCTCTAAGTGCAACATCTAAAGGCTTCTTTTGAGTTCTTAAAAATCTTTTCTTTTAGGTTTCTTGACACCAATCTCTTCAAATGGTTTGCTGACGTCTTTGGATATCACTTCTCAAAACGATTTCTTAAACTTTTAAGTTTATCTTAGACCCTGATAGTCCCACTTTTCACTCTATCTGTGTCTGTTTCTTAATGCCTTCAGTGCTGCCTGGGTTGGGGACTCTACGACCGAGCTGGTCTTGGTTATCTCTGTATCCCTCTCTGTTCCTTAATCTTTTCCAAAGAGTCACCTAAGAAACCTGAGGCTACTCAGCTGAGCCTCCTCTTCCTGATGCGTATTCTGAACGGCTCCTGCGTCCTCTCCTACAACTTCCAGATCCTTCTAGCCCCGTCTTCCCATCCACTCCGTGATGGGCTGCAGTAGCTTCACTGCTGTGTATGGCTTTAGCTTTTTCTAAATAGCCTTTTTAGATCCTCTTTTTTAAAAAAAAATGAATTCATAAGTCATTAAATTAATCAAAAGAAGAGGAATTAAGAATGCAAAGTTCTAAGCACATGTGCTATAATTTTGGCAAATAAGGTCCTATATGTGATTTCTTTAAAGCACATATAACTGCTTGACTAGTTTATTTTGGTTCTATGAGAAAATGCAGAACACCTTATTAGTACCATTAAAGAGAAAGAAAATTTTAAAATTTCTTTTATGTTTTCTTTATCAACATATGCTTTTATCTTTAGACTTCTGTCTAACCCAGGGGTAGAGGTAACCTTATTATTTCAGACTGTGCTAATTTAAAATTCTCAATAATCTGGAGATGGGCTGGGCTTAAGTCCACTTTTTCATTTATGCCAAAAGCATTGATTAATTACAGTGGGAATGACGAGCAGCTATTTGACAACATTTTGTTGGCCATTAATTAATTTCGTGTTCTTGAAAGAATAAAATTGCATTTCTTTTAAAAGAATATACATGTATATGGGGGTGAAGGTTTTCACAACCCTCAAAAATGTTTTAGGATCCATTCTGAACTTTAAAAAAAATCATAGCAGGGTAGAAACTTACATTTGAAAAGGAATTATATCCCATAAGAATCGTTTTTGAAATCTAGCAACTCTAGATTCATGTATCTGCTGTTGCCAGGGAAGCATTGTTTATCTACTGTGAGACTTAATTTGCTTCACAATTAAAGCGGGAATGAGAATAGCAGCTTTAAAACAGTTATGATGAGGTATAAATATAATCTTGTATGGAAAGTTCCTAGCACATTGCCTTTCACAAAGCAAACACTCCAACTTGAGTTTTAGATGTTGATGTTGTTGCTATTGTTCTTTATTTTCTTTCCATTTCCCCTTCCTGAAAAGGGCCTCAATTATTATGTAAGGAAGACGTTCAGCTAGTCATCTCTGCTATATCCCCACCAAATGGTCCTGAGCATCTGATACAATGTCACCCCTGTGAGGGAATTCATCCAGTAACTGATAATTGTATTGAAATAGAATATAGAAAACAATTATTTCTACATGGACAAAATTACATATTTATCTAAGCCAGAGCATAGAAAATTATCTGAAAATATGCCAGCATGTCCTGACCTTTGGCAATAATCCACTTCACATTATTAGAAATGGGCAGAGTAAGACAAGTTGGCTTTGGGAGGAAGTCATCAGCATCAAAATGAGTTTATAAAATACTGTGAACAGGAGTATTTTTTAGGGAATAGTACAAATAACAAAATGAACCATATGCAAATATAACAACATATACTTTGTCCTACATGATGGCTGGCCATTGCCTCCCAAATAGAGAATAAATGGCTTTTGGACAAACTTCAGTATTCTTACTTTACAATTGGAGTATGTACATTTCTCTCTTTTTTTTTTTTTTACTGACAATTTCTCAAAAGTTCAGAGTAGAGATATTGACTTTCACTGGATGGAGTGCTGATCATTACCACTTTTTGGAGTGAATCCAAGACAATAAATTTGAGCAGGCTATAAGCTATGGTTGACTTGTAATGCTGAGCTGGGAGATTAAAAACCCACATGCAAAAATAACCTTGAATCTATTGGATAGAAAATAACTTGAAAACCAAATGAATTGGGTTACCGGTGTAAAGCCTGATTAAGAAAGTGATAAAGAGATGCCTAATGAAAGGAAAGCAAGGATCTTGATAAAAGATGTACTGGAAAGCAATTTCATCAAATTGTTATTTTTCATTTATTTCTCAAATATTTATTATGTGTCCTGGGCAATGTATACATATGTAGATAAAACATTAACATATTGCCATTTTTTCAAAGAAAATACAGTTAGTAAGGGAAACACATATACAAGCAAATATTAACCTGAAATAAGTTAAGTGCTGTAAATTACATATGAGCAAGATGCTACAGGAAGTAACACTACATAATTAAATCAGTTATGGTTTTGCAAATCATGAGGCATTAAAAGTGCATGTTAAAATGTAAGTCATATACAAAGCATGGAAGAAATCACTCCAAGGAGAGAAAAGAATATTGGGCAAGTATTTAATGTAACGCTCAATGTAAAATTTTTATGATGAGGGTACAAGGCTCTTGTAAAATGAGGGAACATGGGCAGAAAAGGATGCTGGACAAGTGGGTTGGAACAGGAATGGGAACATTGTCATATTTAATAATATACCAATTGCAAGTCTAACACTGAATAACAGTGAAATAAATCAGGATATATTTGGAAACATTAAAAAGAGTTGGCAGACTGCCTTAATGTTGGGAGTTCTGTCTAGTCTTTCCTACTTGGTGGTATGCTACTTGTCAATAGGTAAATAGATACATGAATAAATTAGAGAGACCCAGTCAACCACAAAAAGAAGGAATGGATAGCTCCAAGTGGCAAAAGTATTTTTTTTTAATCCATAACTTAAAAATGGGAGTGTCGGTGACCTCATGGGACATGAGTAAAGGCTGTAGATCAAAGCTTGGAACTTGACATATTGTATAAAGCTAGGATGTGGAAAATTTAGGTTTATTTAAAAAACATGTATGGCAGCATGTTGGATACACATGGGACAATGGAGTATAAGATGGGGCAGAGTGGGAAATCAAGTCAAGAATCTTGTCTTAGTATACAGCACATAAAATCGTGTGCCCCAAATTAAACAAGAAATTCTTTTTTTTTTTTTTGAAAGAAAGGAAAAGAGAGGAAAGAAAGTGAGAGTGAAAGAAAGAAAAAAAAAGAATGTATGAGAGAAAGAAAGAGGAAGAAAAAGAGGGAGAGAGAACAGGATTCTTGTTCTACTGCCCAGGCT
>CAUYLG010028247.1:0-11305 GCA_963573385.1 Cacajao melanocephalus
AAAAAAAAAAAAAGGTTAATCTGTAGCATGCAATGCTGCTTACAGCATTTTACCTATAATAGAGCCTCTTTCAAAATAAAAGAGCTTCTTTCAATCTTCTCAAACCCTGCCACTGCTTTATCAATTGACTGCTATCCTAAATCCTTTTTTGTCATTTCCACAATGTTCACAATATCATCACCAGAAGTAGACTCCACCTCAAGAAACCACTTTCTTTGCCCATCCATAAGAAGCAGCTTCTCATCTGTTCAAGTTTTATCTTAAGATTGCAACAATTCAGTTACATCTTCAGGTTCCACTTCTAATTTCAGTTCTCTTGCTATTTTTCTACCACATCTGCAGTGATTTCCTCTACTGAAATCTCAAACTCCTCAGTCATACATGTGAGTTGAAATCAACTTCTTCCAAATTCCCATCAATGTTTATATTTTGTCCTAATCTATGGATCATGAACGTTCTTCATAACATCTAGAAGGGTGAATCCTTTCCAAAGGGTTTTCAACTTTTGCCCAAATCCATCAAAGGAATTTCAATCTATGGCAGCTACAGCCATATAAAATGTACTTCTTAAGTAACAAAACTTCAAAGTTGAAAACACTCCTTAATCCATGGGCTGCAGAATGGATGTTGTATTAGCAGGCATGAAAACAACATTAATCTCCTCGTATGTCTCCATGAAGCTTGGGTAATCAGGTGCACTGTCAACAAGCAGTAATATATTGAAAGCAATCTTTTTCTCTGAGCAGTCAGTCACAACAATGGGCTTAAAATATTCAGTAAACCATGCTATAAACAGATGTGCTATCATCCGGGCTTTATATTTCCATTTATAAAGCACAGCAGAATGGATCTGGCATAATTCTTAAGGGCCCTAGGATTTTCAGAATGGTCAATGAGCACTGGCTTCAACTTAAAGTCACCAGCCACATTACGCCCTAACTAGAGAGCCAGCCTGTCCTTTGAAACTTTGAAGCCAGGCATTGACTTCACCTCTCTAGCTGTGAAAGTCCAAGATGGCATCTTTTGCCAACAGAAGGCCTTTTTGTCTACATTGAAAATCTGTTGTTTAATGTAGTCACCTTCATCAATCATCTCAGCTAGAGCTTCTGGATAACTTGCTGCAGCTTCTGTATCAGTACTTGCTGCTTCACCTTGTGCTTTTAGGTTACAGAAACAGCTTATTTCCTTAAACCTCATGAATCAACCTCTGCTAGTTTCAAAGTTTTCTTCTGCAGCTTCCTCACCTTTCTCAGCCATCACAGAATTGAAGAGACTTAGGGCCTTGCTTTAGATTAGTTTGGCTTACAGGCGTGTTGTGGCTGGATTGATATTCTACATGTGACTCCTCCTTTCACGTGAACACTTACACGTCATTGTAAAGTTATTAATTGGCCTGATTTCAATACTGTCTCAGGAAACAGGCCCAAGGAGAGAGAAAGAAACAAGGAAATAGCTGGTTGCTGGAGCAGTCAGAACGCACACAACATGTATTGACTAAGTGCGCCATTTGATACGGTTGTGGTTTGTGGCACCCCAAACCAATTATAATAGTAACAAAGACCACTTACCCCAGCTCACCATAACAAATGTAATAATAAAAAAGTCTGAAATATGGCAAATTACCAAAATGTGACATAAGGACAAGAAGTCAGCACATGGTGTTGGAAGAACGGCACCAACAGATTTAATATACTTATTGATGCAGGGCTGCTACAAACTTACAATTTATATTAAAAAAAAAAAACTACACACATACAATATCTGTGAAGCACAATACAGTGAAACACAATAAAATGAGCTATGCCTGTATGTTATACTACTTTTTTTAAAATCACAAAAAATTAAGAAACATGTTTTCCTAGGTGAATTTTTCAGGTGCACGTACCTTATTGAGTGCAACAATGAAGGGACATTTTTTAGATTTGAGAAGATTGATGGACTCAATTGTCTGGGGCTCCAAACCATGCATAATATCAACAACTAAAATGGCAATGTCACAAAGAGAGCTTCCTCTATTTCTCAGATTACTGTTGAAAAGAAGGAAAAGATCTGTAAGTAGCAAATCTTGAAATTAATACCTTTCTTAAACTTTTAAACTTCTTTGTAAAACCCAAACAAAATAGAGTATATGTATTAAATTGCTCAAGTACTATTAGCCCTTAACTTGCCAAATGCTCATCTGAGAGTCACTTGAATTGACATCAAGCAGAGTGAGTTAGTTTTAGAACCAACTAATATTTCAGATAATTTTACTGACCAAGTTTTCTGTGTTAAAGAATATGGACAACAGATAATAGCATAATATTTCACCTGTAATGTGGGTTTTACAGGAGATAGGCCTGGTGTGTATTAGAATGTTTTCTGCATTCCACATTAAAGGGGTGCTCTTTTAAAGCAATAAAGACTTCCCTCTATAAAAAAACAAGTAATCAAAAAAAACACTACTAAATCAATGAGGTACAGAGGAGGATTAGTAGTTACAGAGATCAAATCACTACTCAAAGGTTAATGACTCCACTGAACTTTTAGACTTCATGGCTTCAAGTAGTTTGCTTGATAAGAAAAGACTCAAATTGATCTTACCTGAAAGATTCATGCCCAGGAGTATCAATAATCAGCATTCCTGGAATCCGTACATTCTCTCTATCAAACTAGAAATAGTGGGGAAAAGTGCAAAGCTTAAAGAAGTCAGAACAATGAAAGCTTCTTTACAAAACCATTCTTTTGTCATAAAACCCTAAAAGTATCACTACTCCCTTTTCCATGTGAATAGCTTTTAAAACAGTGAGTTAACCAACAAAGTACAATGGTTAATATTTTCATTAATATCCAAAGGAGTTTTAACCAAAAAAATGTAAATGAGAAAATATCTCCTTTCTTAAGGTCTTAAAACTATGACCACAGTCCAAGTTTGAGCAGATTGTTAAGTGGTGATACAAATCACAGGGCAATCATCTGAAATAAGCTATAGAAATCTGACATGCAAGAGGTGATTCTCAGCATTTGGAAAATTTATCTGGTCCAATTTTAAAGCAATTCTAAACTTAAAATATATCCCAGAAGTACTTAAATTAAATTTACCATATTGATCATAAGTGTTAAAGAGTAAATGCATACCCTGCTGTATTTAAATAATGTCATAAATGTTTGACTTTCTGGACAAAAGCATATAAATGAATGAAAATAACATTACAACAGATCTCATTTGGACACTTCCTTTCAGTCTAAAAAGTAACACTAACCAACTAATCTCTCATACACACACACCTTTTTTTTTGTATTATGCTTATCTACAGTTTCTTTTTGCTAATCTCTAAATGGTCTTTCAAAATTTGGTATCCTGATCCACATCAATATAATGCAACGTAAACATTTCAGATCTGCATTTTGGTGGTCGTAAATCAATGTTCACTGAGCACCATAATTATTTCCACTTCAGTGTCTTATATACTAATAAGCAATTACAACCATCATATAAAGGTTATCCCAATAACTTTAATACAAGCCTGATAATATTCTTGTTCCTTATGTTCTAAAATAACAATGAGAGTTCAAGTTCTGGCAACTGATAGAATAAGGTGTTATGAATCCTCCAATGATCAAAACATAGAAACACTATTTAAATAGGATGAAAACAAATTATAAATTTGAAAACTATTCTAAAATAAAGATTCAATACTACATATTGTAATAGAACACCACATAACTGGAAAACTCAGAACTAACACCAAGATGTAAAATGACCATATGCCTTATAAAAAGATGAAAATCAGCTTATGATCAAACTTAACAGCAATACTTTATGCGAGAAGAAATTGGACAAAAGATACTTTAAGGAATGAAAATGTCAACCAAGGATTTTATATGTGGCCAACTGACTTTCCAGTATAAAGGCCACAAAATAACCTTCAATATTCAAAAATTTAAGAAATGTTAATCATCATAATTCCTTTCTTAGGAATTGACTAGGAGACAAACTCCATAAAACCCAATTGCAAAGAAACAAAACAAAAACTGGAGAGACAAAGTCACAGACTCTTTTTACATGCAGAAATAAGACCAAATAACGAATAAAGGGAGACATTAGCATGTAATAACATATGCTCTGTTTGTTTTTCAACTTACTGGTTCTCAGTTCCAAAGCTACCACTTTCACCTGCTCTGTGATAATGAAACTGAGGAATTATTTACAAGGCCCAGTTCTCAGTCTGGGCAGTTTCTTTCTGTATTACATGAGCCTGGAACATCCTGCTATACCAGACAGCATGAATGCAACCAAAACTAGGACAACTAGAATTGTATGAGAAAGACTCAGGAGCCAACCACTGGCCAAAGATGGGAATATCTCAGGACAATAATAACTGAAATAGATTAAAGCACCGTAATTTGTTTAAATCTATGTGCTCAAAATAATACAAAACAAAATCGGCCTGGGCATGGTGGCTCACAGCTGTAACCCCAGCACTTTGGGAGGCTGAGGCGGGGGATCGCTTGAGCCCAGGAATTCAAGACCAGCCTGGGCAACATAGGGAGATCCTGTCTCTGTGAGAGGCAAAAAAAAAAAAGAAAAAAGAAAAATCATATTGGTCACTTTTTATTTTAAAAGCTGGTTAAAAGAAGGTAAAGGATAATGCATTAATTCTGCCTTTTCTAAATAAGCCATCACTGAATAATCAAATAGCAGATTAGGTAGTTTCTCTACAGAAGTAATCCAATAATGACTGACGGAGTTAGAGTATTAACATTTTGCAACTCCTAACACATTAAAAGGTAGAGATTATCTTAAAAGTTGTGGCTGGAGAAGAGATCTTTGGTTGGAAAGAAACACCTGGAGGGCTTCTGAAGTACCTGGCAAGGTTCTATTGCCCAACAAAGGTGACATTTAAAGGATGGTGTGCATTATATTAAGTTTCACATTTATCTTACTATGTTACATTTAACATACATAAACTGAATACCTCCAAACAAGTAGAAAAATATGAGAGATAAAGGAAGGAAACTGATTTGACTAGAAGGAAAAAAGTAGGGAAGGAAATAAAATTTCTAATTATGGAGATAATTGGTATGAGTGTTAAAGCATGGAGGTGAACGACTAATATTGGAATAGCGGCTGCCTCTGGGAGACAGAGAGAGAGAAGGAAGTGGAATGTGAGAGCTCCTATAACACGTAGTGTTTTAGTCTTTAAAAAGAATGATCTAAAGCAAAATAGGCAAAATAGCACATGTTAATTCTGAATGGTGAGTACATGGGGCTGTTACACTAGTCTCTGCCCTTTTTCTACGTTTGAAATACTTCATATCTTAATTTTTGTAAGAGATTAAAATACATGAAATACAATGTACTTACATTTTTAATCATCTTAGTCTGTTCATTAATAGCTTCGAGAGGAACATTGGTGGCCCCGATTTGTTGTGTGATTCCACCTGCTTCACCATCTTGTACATGTGTGTGACGGAGCTATGAAAAGACAGCAAATTCAGATTGGTATTTCAAAACGGAAAAAACAGCAGCAAAACTAAGAAATTAGTTACTTGTTTATTATAAACAGAATTGCCTATATGTCCTACTGGTGTCTAAAATTATTTTTATAAGGTACCATTCACTTATTTTTAAAGTTCTACCAATACATATAATATTTTCTTACTTTATCTAGAATTTTTGTCTTCCCTGTGTCCACATGCCCAAGTACACAGATAATGGGGGCTCTCAGCTTTTCGGTATTTGTATTTTTACTATGTTCAAGTCGCCGTTTCTGGAAATAAAAAAAAATCAAAAATTAAATATTATTTCAAATACTCACTATCTTTACTTTCTATTTTGCCTTGGCAAAAGAATGCCGCAACCTGCATCCAAGTTCTTTGTTGATTTGACTATACATAATTGCAATTTATAATGTGAACTTTACAATCTAATTTCAAGCATCTTTGACAAGGAAAATCTTGTTTAGATTTCACAGCAGTACTGCTGAATACAAATAGTAATGTTGTAAAGTCATCTCAAAATTTTTGAATACTTTTATACAGTTACTTTAATGGAATATAATGACTAGAAAAAGGAATCAATCTTCCCATCATACTGACTATACAGTGCAACCCTGAATTTGTGTGGGGATATAAAAATAGGTGAATTTGGACATTTTAAAAAATTCACTGGAACTTAAGAATTTTAAAGATTTTTAAAGGCAGTTTATTTCACACTTTTAGCCAATATACAAATGCTATAAAACCTTTCACGGAGGAGACTATTTAAGTCTCAGCTTAAATAAGTGTAATATGTCCTGCCTTTCCAAGGCTCTACCACTTCCATAAACACTAGTAAGAGCAAGAAAGCTTGAGCAGGGTAATTGAGAAACTCCTCTGCTTTATACTTATTGTTTGTAAATCAGCAAGCACAGTACAGATATATTCCATCACTCTCTCAAGCATGAGCATATGGCAAGGGAGCTGGTGGGAGTAGATGCTATGGGAAAAGAAAGTCATACTGGGGTGCCAGTTGGGGGAGACTGTTATAGGCATCTAGTGGGTAAAGGCCAAGATGTTGTTTGATATCATACAAGGAAAAGAACAGTCCCTGTCCCTAACAACAAAGAATTATCTGGCCCCCAAATTTTAACAGTGCCAGGGCTGAGAAACCTTAATTTAGAATAACAAACCCTCTTAGTCCTTTAGAAATTTAGACAATTTATCCCTACCTAGACTACAGGAGAAAAAGCAAATATCAATATACAGGTATTAAAACAAAAAATATGAAAAATTAATTATACATGAAAAGGAAAGCTAAAATAGTTTTTAGCTTTAAAATAGTTTAATATCCTCAAGCAAACTAGTTTTTAATGTATTATTTACATTAGGCTGACAGAACTAAAGAAAACGTTCTCTTGAAGTCTACTGAAATCTACTGCATTAAGAAGGAAAAATACAGAAATACTATCAGGTATTGGACTTAACAGAAGCCTCATCAACCCACCAGATTTAAACAACTAAAGTGATCAGATGCCTCATGGTGACTAACCTGAATATGTGAGGCAAACACATAACTGATATTTATAAGGAGAGGGCATATGCTCAGAATACCTATGCATACTTATAAACCATCACTCAAAGAGCACATTAAAATTTGGAGAAAAGAAAAAAAATGAAGTAGTCACCATTCTATCTTAGGTAACAGAGGGAAGTCCTTGGGTAAGACCAATGTTGAAAGCCAATAATATTTCAAGATTACAAAAACTGAACAATATACTTATTCTTGAGAACATATAAAGCGCTGTTCAAAGTCTTTAGTTGTGGAGTACAGTTTTAATAATCACAGAGGAGTGGGGAGAAACGAAGTAAAGAGAAAGGGTAAAATAAATACCTCAATCCTCCGTTTTGCTTTGTCATAAGCCCTTTCTTCTTTAGTCCGATCATCATCAGAGTCATATTCAGAATCTGAGCTCATTTCTTTACTTGGCTTTTTATCTAATGTCTTCCCTGAATCCTTCTCATCTGACACCTTTTCATCTTCCTCATCACCTTCACTGCCTTCACTTTCTCCCTCCTCTTCCTCCTCTTCTTCACTTTCTTCATCTTCTTCTTCCTCTTCTTCTTCCTCCTCCTCCTCTTCAGGGTTTTCTTTTACTTCTATATGAACTGTGTTTCCTTCTACCAGAAAAGCAAATATATTTTTAGATAAATAAGCATTAATATGATAGATTTATAACAAGGTAAGAGACTTTAAAGCAGGGGTGTCCAATCTTTTGGCTTCCCTGAGCCACATTAGAATTGTCTTGGAACACACAAAAAATACACTAATACACTAACACTAACAATAGCTGATGAGCTTACAAATTTGTGCTAGACCACATTCAAAACCATCCTGGGCTGCATGTGGCCCACAGGCTGCAGATTGGACAACCTTGCTTTAAAGTAAGGGAAGGAAATAATGCCTGGACCAGAACTGTTTGATTTTTTTAAAATTTGAAATGCTTGCATTCTCTACTTATACTTACTTCTGGTTTTTTTAAAACTTGGAATATTTGCATCTGAAATCTGAAAAACCTGAAATCTGAAATGCTCCAACAAGCATATCCTTTGAGCGTCACGTAGGGGTGCTCAAACCTGATTTTGGAACATTTCGGATTTCAGATTTTTTAATTTCAGAGGCTCAACCTGTATTTAAGGCAGTAGCATGGTGTTTCATACATCATAAATGCAAGGTTATCTGTCTACATACTAAAATGAAGTCTGTCACTTAATAGTAAAACCTTAAGGCAGTAATTCATACTGAAGTTAATGCATAAGGAAAGCATTAATAAGCCAGAATCCATGGGAGAACAGAAACCCAAGAAGATGAGAACAGTCTTTAGTACCACTTTCCCCTTAGCGTAATTTGTTAATCGGGAGGAGGTAGATGAAAGGCTAAGCTGCATTGGGAGTCCAGATCTACCAGAATACTAAGAATTCAGGGGGGTGCAGTGAGCAGACATTGGGTTACACCCTTACTGTGGGGTAATATCAAGAGCTATACCCCGGGAATAAGGATGAATAAGAAATAAACAGGATCTCCCCATTATTGGCAGATCACCTTCAGATCCTCTCAATTCTAAGTCTAGAATAAGATGATTCCAGATTGCTAGTTCACTCAGGTACCTGGTGGAAGTAATATACAAATTTGCTCTGGAGAAAACATCATCCTTGACCTCCAAGTGAAATATCCAGCACATATAACAAGCCATATGAGAAAACAATTCACATGAGAAGAACTAACATGTAAAACACCAAAAGGACTTTCATATATTAAAGTTATAAAATTAAAATTTTTAAATGACTATGCTTCTAACTTTCCACCAGAGGCAAAAGACAAAGTTAAAAATTTTAGAAGGTAAATTAAAACTATTAAAAAATAGTTAAATGGAAATACTAAAACTGAAAAATATAAGAGATGAAATTAAGAACTCAAAAGATGGGCCTAACCACAGAATAGAAAGAGCTAAGGAGAAAATCCGTGACCTTAGAAGTCAATCAGGAGAAGCAATCCAGAACGAACCAGAGACTCACTAGGTGGAAAATACAGAAAATAGGAAACAAGTATACAATAAGAGGGCCTATCAGAGACATCACTGGAATTCTGAGGGAGATAATGACTCCTAACATAAAACTGATAAAAACATAACACCATGTATTAATAAAGCTCTACAAGTAAAATATATTTTTTAAAAACCTATGCTGGGTATATCATGATAAAACTGCTGCAAACCAAAGACATGAAAAATTTAGGCTGATACCTGACTTCTCAACAGGAACAATAAAAGCCAGGGCAAGGGAATAATAACTTCAAAGTGTTAAACTTCAACCAAGAATTCCTCACTCAGTAAATATATAAAACTAAAGAATGAAGATATAATAAAGATGTTTTTAGAAAGCCAAATAGAATGTCTTACTAACCGATCCATACTAAAAGAAATTCTAAAGTGTTCTTCAGATAGGAAGAAACAATCTCAAATGGAAGGTCAAAGATGCAGGAAATGAAGCACAACAAAATGTTAAGAATGTGGGTAAACTTATAAATAATAAGTACTGACTATATAAAATATAAGCTGAGGTCTAAAACAGATAATGAAATGAGAACAATGATACCTTTTTTTTCCCTTGAGATGGAGTCTCACTCTGTCACCCAGGTTGGAGTGCAGTGGCACAATCTCAGCTCACTGCAACCTCCGCTTCCTGGGTTCAAGCAATTCTCATGCCTCAGTCACCTGAGTAGCTGGGATTACAGGCGCACACCACCATGCCCAGCTAATTTTTGTATTTTTAGTAGAGATGGAGTTTTGCCACGTTGGCCAGGCTAGTCTCAAACTCCTGATCTCAAGTGACCTGCCCACCTTGGTCTCCCAAAGTGCTGGGATTGCAGGTGTGAGCCACCATGCCTGGCCGAGAGCAATGATACCTAAACAGAGTATTGGGTAAATGTCATTCAAGTACTCTAAAGTCCCTGCATTGTTAGAGGATACCATTAGACATTGTTAGTTCAAAGGTACATGCTAAAAATTTTCTTAAGAGTAACCACTAAGAAGTTTTTTGGAAAAGTACACTTCTAAGCTCATCGAAGGAGAAAAAATAAAATTAAAAAAATCTGGTAACCCAAAAGATAGTTAGAGAGGAAGAAAAAAGAACCAGGCAGAATAAAAAGGATTTAGTAAGATGAAATGTTTAAAACCAATACACTTCATTAATTACACCAAATGTTACAATTAACAGGCTAAGTACTCTAGGTAAAATATAAAGATTGACAAACTGGATTTTAAAAACCTCAACTAGATCCTAGCTGTGATTTGTAAATGGTGTCCCCTCTTAAATTCATGTTGAAAACTTAATCCCCATTTTGCTGGTAGGGGGTGGCAGGGTGGTGGGGAAGGTTTGGGGGAGTGATTAAGTCACTCTCATAAATGAATTATGCCTGCAGAAAAGCGCCTTCAAAGAGAGTTTGCTCCTCTTGCTCTCCCCTCCCTTCCACCATGTGAAGACACAGCAGTCCTTCCCTCTGGAGGATGCAGCACCAAGGCGCCATCTTGGAAGCAGAGAGCAGCCTTTACCAGACACCAGTGCTTGTGCCTTGACCTTGGACTCACCAGCCTCCAGAACTGTGAGAAATATATTTCTGTTCTTTAGTACTACCCAGTCTGTGGTGTTTTGCTATAGCAGCACAGACTAAGACAATGCTATTTAAGAATACAGAAAGAGTAAAGATCATGTAAATCAAAGCTCATGTATTTATACAAATCTTAGGTAGGTAGACTTTTTTTCAAAAGACACTGCTGGAAATATATATATATATATATATAAATGATGAGTCAGTTCATTAGAAAGATACAAGACTGTATTCACCTAATAACACAGCACAAAAATATATAAAGCACGGAGAGATCCAAAATGGCCGATTAACAACAGCTCAGGATTGTAGCTCCCAGTGAAAGCACAGAGAGCGAGTGGACGCCGCAATTTCAGACGAATTTCTCTGGCGCACAAACTGGGAGATTCCCGGCGGCGGAGCCACACGTGTCGCCAGCGTGACTCTTTTGGCCGGCACAGCTGTTTTGCCGGCGCCCCGGCGCGGCGCAGCGCTTCTCGGTGCGGAGTATACGCGACTGGGCGCCCTTTGAGTCGGGCTCGGCTGCTCCCACCACCGCAAGGAGAACAGCAATTGGAAGCGTTGAGGACTGAGAGTTTCACAGTAAGCACAGCTGAACCCGGGAAGGCCTAGCTCTGTGGGGAAGGGGCGTCTGCCAAAGGAAAACTAAGAAACAGAAAAAACTTCATCACCAACAAG
>CAUYLG010028249.1:0-44529 GCA_963573385.1 Cacajao melanocephalus
TTTTTTTTTTTATTATTTTTATTTTTAATTTTTTTTTACTTTTCTTTTTTTTTTTTTTTTTTTTATTTTTTTTTTTTTTTTTTTTTTTTTTTTTTTTTTTTTTTTTTTTTTTTTTTTTTTGAGACAGGGTCTTGCTCTATCGCACAGGCTGTTTTAGAACTCCCGGGCTCTAGGCATCATCTTGAATAGCAAATAGGCATGTACCACCACACTTAGTTTCACCTTGCTTTTCTGTACTTAACACTTACTTTGGAGCTAGCTAGCTACAGAGAAACATACTATTTGTTTCTTTTTATAGCTGCCTGGTCCTCATTAGTGTAGGTATATCATTGTTTATTTAGCCAGTTTTCTATTGATGAACCATTTGGGTTGTTTTTAGTCTTCCACTGCTAAAGATAGTGCTATTGCCTTTTGTATTAAGTCTTTTCCTATTTTTGCCAGTATGTCTTTGGGATAGATTCCTAGAGAAGGGATTGTATGATCGGAGAGTAAATGCACATAGAATTTTCCTAGATATTGCCAAGTTCACTTTTGTAGGGATTATAACATTTTTAAATTCTCACTGGTATTGTATGATAAAGACTGTTTCCCCATAGCCTTACCACTGGAGCATATTGTCAAACTTCTGGACTTCTGCCAGTCTGATAGGTGAGACATGGTATCTCAGTGCAGTTTTAACTGCATTTCTCTTATGAGAGAAATCGAGCATCTTTTCATATGTTTAAGGGCCATTTGCATTCTTTTTTTTCTTTTTTAAATGGCTCTTCTCTTCTTATGAGTCTTGTAGATGAATAGAGAATATGCTTTTAGTAAGACTTAAGGGAGCAGTAAACACTTTACATGGAAATTAGAGTGTGGTATTCAGCTTTACAGAAGTCTGGTTGTGCTTCCTAAGGCCTCCTGGTTCTTCTGGAAAATATACATTCTCATGTCCCTCTCCATCCTTGTCCCTGGTTCTACCTCTCTGCTTAAGAGATGATACCCAGGGCATAGAGCTCTAGGTTCAAAATTATGGTTTCTTTAACCGTTTTAAAGAATAGGAATAAGATTCTATTATGAACTTCAGGTTGTTAAAGTGTTACTTTTGTGTCTTGCCAGCATGGGTCCAGGAAGACTGGTCGCTTTTTGTTCTAGTTTCTTGTTAGTACAGTAGACCCCCTTACCTGTGGTTTTGCTTTCCATGGTTTCATTTACACGTGGTCAACCATGGTCCAAAAATATGAAATGGAAAATCCCAGAAATAAACAATTCATAAGTTTTAAAGTGCATGCCATTCCAAGTAGCATGATGAAATCTTGTGCCATCCCACTCTGCCCACCAGGGACGTGAATCATCTGTTTGTCCAGTGTATCCATGCTGTATATGCTAGCTGCCTGTTAATGTGAAGTTTAAAAAAAGTATATATAGAGTTTGGTACTATCTGACATTTCAGACATCCACTGGGATCTTGGAACCTATCCCCTGCAGATAAGGGAGGACTACTGGGATTGATCGAGGGCAACGAAAATCAGCAGCATAAGCACAAGAACTGTTGCTGAAGCTGTCGGTACACTCACTACTGCTGCCACCAGTGGAACTGTGCTATCTGAACAGAAACACTGGAGTCCATATTCACCTGCTGCTACCTTCAGTACCACCAGAAACAGATAGACAAGAACATGTCTTTTTCCTTCCTCCTATATTTCAATCTCCCATCTCTTCTGTTGGCAGAACAAAAAACCAAGCTGGTAAGGGGAGTCTAGGAAACTATAGTTTTCAAAGATTTAGCCTCTGAGATACAGTGTAAAGCAAGGGAAGGAACAGAGCTGAAAGCAAACAGATGACTGGCACGAAGACAGGAAGACAGGGAGTAAAGGGGGCTCCTTCCAACAGGAAACTTACCATCTGATTCAAAGTAGCTGGACAGGCACATTGGCAAGGTATGGAAATAAGCGTAGTGGAGAATAATAGACAGAGGCATAAATGGGCATGGAGAAAGGTTAAATATTGATTTGGGCTGCAAAGGAACCTAACATATCTCTTTCCTAGAATGATAAGGCTTCATGAAGGATGGTAGTTTGAGGTAGGCCTTGAAGGATTCAGTAAATATTAAGGAGTATTACAGAAGTGCTGATTTACATAGCAACAATACTGTTTCCCTCAGAGCAGCTGAAGGTAGTAAATAGAAATAGGTTGTCTGTGGTTGCTACTGTCATTTAAAACTATTTTAAGATTGTAACAGTATGTTTTGAATGCTGTAAAATTTCTGGGAAAGTAAACAGAGTTGGAAATCTGGGCTGTGAAGGGTTTTTGGCATCCAATGACCTAGGAATATAATACGACTTCTGTGCTTCACAGCTATGTTTAATAAAGTGAATGTCCTCTAGAGCAGAAACAGATTTAGGAGTGAGGGAGCTCATTAGCAGATAAAGGTGTAAGAAATAGGGGAGGGACAGTGGGGGGTGGGGAGTTGGGGAGAGATAGCATGGGGAGAAATGCCAGATACAGGTGATGGGGAGGAAGGCAGCAAATCACACTGCCATATGTGTACCTATGCAACAATCTTGCATGTTCTTCACATGTACCCCAAAACCTAAAATGCAATTAAAAAAAAAAAAAAAGAATGTGGCAAAGAAGCAAACTTCCTGGCTTGGGGGCGGGGCCTTAAAGACCTTAATGCAGATAGTTTCCTACAGTGGCACTAGTGAGTCTGAACTAGTCTAGACCAGGAGGCTGTGCTTTTCCTAGACCTATTTCTCTAACCAGATATTAAGGCTGGTTCTACTTGTCAGTAAAGCTTAACTTCTTTAGCTACTGTAAATTTCTTGGCATTAAGCAGACATTTATTAAGAGGCTGCTGAGTGTATCTTAGACACAGGGGAAAGAAAGACACATGGGTGTAGTTTCTGCCTTGAAGGATCTTAAGAGCTATTAGAAGAGAAAGACACTTAAACAGAAGGTGACAATCCAGTAAAATAAGTCATGTATTGGGAAGTTTCAGCAGATGCTGTAGGAATGCCGAACAGGGGGCACTAACCTGAGCTGGGGGAATGGGATCAGGAAGACCTCCTAGTGGAGGGAATAAATTGGGTCAGAGATATGGTTTGGCGGTGTTCCCACCCAAATCTATCTTGAGTTGTACTTCCCATAGTCCCTCATTTTGTGGGAGGGATCTGGTGGGAGGTAACTGAATCGTGGGGGCGGTTACCCTCATGCTGTTCTTGTGATAGTGAGTGAGTTCTCATGAGATCTAATGGTTTTATAAGGGGCTTTTCCCCCTTTACTCGGCACTTCTCCTTCCTTCTGCCATGTGAAGATGGTGCCTTTCTTCCCCTTCCCCTTCTGCCATGATTATAAGTCTCCTGAGGCCTCCCCAGGCATGCGGAACTGTGAGTCAATTAAACCTCTTTTCTTTGTAAATTACTGAGTCTCAGGTATTTCTTCATAGCACCATGAAAATAGACTAATACAATCAGTCCTTAAGGAAGGGAAGAGCGGAGAAGCTCAGGGGAGACCCAAACAAAATGGTCAGTGTGTGCAGAAGCTTATCTCTGACCCATTCCACAGGCAGAGCCCCTTCTAGTGGACCACCTTGCACCTGATAGAGGAATTGGAGTAGAAGTTACAGTTAGCTGTAGTCTTTTACTTTTCCTCTGCGGAACGTACAGCATTATTTTCTCACAAGATCTTAGTTTTTAGAAAAATTCTATAAAAGAAATGTCCTACAGTGTTGCATATAGAATATCATACAGTTAGTTTGTTTGCCTTCCTCCCTGTGGAGCCCATGTTCTTAAACAAGAATGGATATGATTCTTACATGGCAGAGAGTGTAGAGGGGATGATTAGAAAATGGCTTCCTCACAACCTTCTAGGTTCTCAGCTTAGTGTGTATGTATGTGTATTAGTCCACTTTCAAACTGCTATAAAGAACTACCTGGAGGCCGGGCACAGTGACTCACACCTGTAATCCCAGCAGTTTGGGAGGCCAAGGTGGGTGAATCACCTGAGGTTAGGAGTTTGAGACCCAGCCTGGCCAATATGGTGAAAACCCGTCTCTAAAAATAAAAAATTAGCTGGGCATGGTGGCACATGCCTGTAGTCCGAGCTACTTGGGAGGCTGAAACAAGAGAATTTCTTAAACCTGGGAGGCAGAGGTTGCAGTAAGTCGAGATCATGCCACTGCACTCCAGCCCAGGTGACGGAGCAAGACTCCATCAAAAAGAAAAAAAAAAGAAAGAAGAACTACCTGAAGGCTGGGCACAATGGCTCATGCCTGTAATCCCAGCAGTTCGGGAGGCCAAGGCAGGCGAATTGCTTGAAGCCAGGAGTTCAAGACCAGCCTGGCCAACATGGCAAAACCCTGTCTCTACTAAAAATACAAAAATTAGCCAGGTGTGGTGGTGCATGTCTGTAGTTCCAGCTACTCAGGAGACTGAGCCATGAGAATCGCTTGATCCTAGGAGGTGGAGGTTGCAGTGAGCCGAGATTATGCTACTACACTCCAGCCTGGGTAATAGAGTGAGACTCTGTCTCAAAAAAAAAAAAAAAAAAAAAAAAAGACCAAAAAGAAAAGAACTACTTGGGACTGGATAATTTATAAAGAAAAGAGGTTTAATTGATTCACAGTTCTGCATGTCTTGGGAGGCCTCAGGAAACTTACATTCATGGCAGAAGGCAAAGGAGAAACAGGTACATCTTACATGGCAGCAGGAGAGAGAGCAAGAGAGCAAGGAAGTGCCACACTTTTAAACCATCAGATATCGTGAGAACTCACTCACTATAACTAGAACAGCAGGGGAAATTCCACCCCCCCGTAATCTAGTCACCTCCCACCAAGGCCCTCCCTCAACATGTGGGGATTATAATTCAAGATAAGATTTGGGTGGGGACACAAAGCCAAACCATATCAATATTATCCTTTCCTTTTTTTTTTTTTTTTAAGAATAAAGACTGCCTGAAAAAAAAATTTTCCTGCTCTTGTTTTATAGGATTTACTTCATTTTACGGGATTGAATTTTTGGACTCTACTTATATATTCCCTTATTATCATAAGGATAGATATAGTAGTATGGATATGTGTGTCAAGGTAAATGTTTTATTTTCTTTTTGAGATGGAGTCTTGCTCTGTCGTCCAGGCTAGAGTGCATTGGCGCAATCTCGCCTCACTGCAACCTCTGCATCCCGGGTTCAAGCAATTCTTCTGCCTCAGCCTCCCAAGTAGCTGAGATTACAGATGTGCACCACCATGCCTGGATAATTTTTGTATTGTTAGTAGAGACAGTTTCACCATGTTGGCCAGGCCTGTTTTGAACTCCTGACCACAAGTGATCCACCCACCTTGGCCTCCCAAAATGCTGGGATTACAGGCATGAACCACCGTGCCCAGCTGTTAAATATAAGTTCTAGTTTCAGATAATCTCTTTGTTCACACCTATGAGCATACACTATTAGAAGCAGCCAGGACATATCTTGAATACATTGTTGTTTAGAAATGACTTCTGCCAGATACCCTAACTCATCTCTCTCAAGTTTGAAGTTCAACAGATCACTAGAGCAGGGGGGCACAGTGATGCCAGTCTCTTTGCTAAAGCATAGCAAAAGTGACCTTTACTCTAGTTCCCAGTAAATTCCTCATCTGCGTCTGAGACACCCTCAGCCTGGACTTTTGTTCATATCACTATCAGCATTTTGGTCACAATAATTTAACAAGTCTTTAAGAAGTTCCAAATCTTCCCTTATCTTCCTTTCTTCTTCTGAGCTCTCCAAGCTATTCCAACCTCTACCCATTACCTGGTTTATTTGACTCATGGTTTTGTGGGCTATATGGACTGCTGCTTCTGCAGAGGCTTCAGGAAACTTATAGTCATGGCAGAAGGTGAAGGGAAAGCAGGAACATATTTACATGGCCAGCAGGAGAGAGAGAGACTGAAGGAAGAGGTGCTATATACTTTCAAACAACGAGATCTTGTGAGAAGTCTATCACGAAAACAGCAAAGGGGTGGTCTGCCCCCATGATTCAGTCACCTCCCACCAGGCCCCTCCTCCAACACTGGGAGTTACAATTTGACATGAGATTTGGGTGGGGACACAGATTGAAACCATATCATACATGTATATAAATTTTTACCAGAAGAAAGGAAATGCTGCAGAAAACTAACTTAACTGTTTTTATTTCACTTTGGAATACTTGCACGTTTTACTGATACCTTTGGCTTTTTGATAAGTAAGGAAGGACTTAAGGCAATCTTGCCCTTTCTGCGTCATTATTTTCAGCATGTGTATTTGACTAATACAGGGTAATAACAAGAGTAAAAAAGGATATGATAGAAGCAGGCACATCTTTACATGGCCAGCATCTGCATCTGAGATTGGTCATTGGTGCTTCTTGGAATGCCTTTGCCTTCTTTCTACTTCATCACTAGCCATATTACCAAGACCCGTCTACCCCTGACCTATCTCATGCTATTAGAGATGGGATAACGGTCTGGAACAATGTGGGGGTAATAGGATGATGTGCACTCACAAATACTGTTGCTATGAGGTGAGCGTGACAAGATCTGCTGGAGTTTTTAAACTTTTTATCCTACAGTGAATGCCCACCTGGGAATAAAGTTAATAAATCCAAAGGCTTTAATGTAAAGAAACTATATATTCTACTGATCATGGTTTTAAAAAATATTTTTTAAAAAAAGAAGAAGAAAAGAAACTATATAAATCTTTAAGAAGCACTGAATAATGGAAATATTGACATATAATTTGAATAATGGTTTGAATAATGATTTGAATATTCAAATATTGGAATTATTTGAATAATGATTGAATATTCCATTATTGAATAATGGAATAATGACATATCCTGGATAGGAAAATTTAATATTGAAAAGATATTGGTTCTTCCCATTTTAATCTATAAATTTAATATAGTACTACTCAAAATCCCATTGTATGTTTTTTTTAAATATTTTGCTCAGTTATTTTAAAATATTTTCCAAGAGAATAAATAAGTAGAAATATTTTCTTCTTCTCCCTACCCTCTCAAAGCCTGAAAATAATTAAAAAATAAACAAATGAATGAGGGGTCTATTCCCAGCAGGTATTAAAATTAGTACTGCATAGTAATGTGTCATTAATTCAAGAACAAACTGGTAGATAAATAAAGCAATCATCCAGATTCTGAATTAGATCCCAGTATGTGTAAGAATGTAATGTGAAATAAAGGTGACATCTCACATCAGTTAAGAACAGAAGGATAACACAGCAAATGATGCTGAAGCAGTTAACAACTACAAACAGTTACATGAAATTTTTTCCTCATACTAGATACAAAACCATTTTCTTGTTAAAGAGGTAGGTTTTACAATGTGACTCCAAAAGAGCTGTAGGAAACTATATTAATAAGTATTTGTTTTATCTCAAGGTGAGGAACAACTTCCTCAGCACAAAAGCAAAGGCAGAAACAGAATTCAAAGGTGTTTGACAAACTGGGAAAAAATAATTGCAACATACATGACAAAATAAGTATGAAGAAAAGATGATTCCCTTACAGAAAAATATATACAAACAGCTGTTATTAAAAAAGAAGGAAAAACCTAATAGTTCATAAACTTGAAAGTGTTTGGCCTTGCTAATAATTAAATAAGCACTTATTAAAACCAGAAACCATTATTTGGCTTGTTTAACTGGCAGATAATTTTCATTAAAAATTTTTTATATATATAAGTAACACAAAGTCATGTCTCATCAAAAATCAAACAATACAGAAGGACAGGCTGGGCGCGGTGGCTCACGCCTGTAATTCCAGCACTTTGGGAGGCTGAGGTGGGCAGATCACCTGAGGTCAGGAGTTTGAGACCAGCCTGGCCAACATGGTGAAATCCAGTCTACTAAAAATTAGCTGGGCGTAGTGGCAGATGCCTGTAATCCCAGCTACTCGGGAGGCTGAGGCAGGAGAATTGCTTGAACCCTGGAGGCAGAGGTTGTAGTGAGCCGAGATTGTGCCATTGCACTTCACAAGAGCAAGGCTTCATCTCATTAAAAAAAAAAAAAAGTACGTAAGTAGAATATTTCTTTTTTTGCTTTTTTTGTTTCAAGACAGGGTCTCTCTCTGTCACTCAGACTAGACTGCAGTGATGCAGTCACAGCTCACTTCAGCCTTGACCTCCTGGGCTCAAGTGATCCTCCTGCCTCAGCCTCCTGAGTAGCTAGGAGTACAGGCATGCACCACCACACTTAGCTATTTTTGTTATTGTTGTTGAGACAGGGGTCCCATTATGTTTGCCCAAGCTGGTCTTGAACTCCTGGGCTAAAGCCATCCTCCCAACTTGGCCTCCCAAAGTGCTGGGAGTCCAAGTGTAAGCCACTGCACCTGGCCAAAATAAAATGTTTTTGTGTTTCAACTTGCATTAGCCTAGTTATTACTAAAATTGAGTATTTTAAAATATTTCTTGGCCTTTTTTTTTTTTTTTTTTTTTTTTTGAGAGGGAGTCTCACTCTGTTGCCCAGGCTGGAGTGCAGTGGCGTGATCTCAGCTCATTATAACCTCCACTACTGGGTTCAGGCGATTCTTGTGCCTCAGCCTCCTGAGTAGCTGGGCTTACAGGCATGTGCCACCATGCCCAGACAATTTTTGTAATTTTAGTAGAGATAGAGTTTTACCATGTTGGCCAAGCTGTCTCAAACTCCTGGCTTCAAGTGATCCTCCCACCTCAGCCTCCCAAAGTGCTAGGATTACAGGCATAAGCTACTACACTTGGCCTGTTGCTTCTTTCTTATTGATGTGTGGATTATGGTTATTTATTCTTTGCCTTTTATATGCATTGCAAATATCTTCTCTCAGACTGTTAGTTAACTTTTAACTTTGTTTATATTGCCTTTCTACATAGATATTTTTAATTTTGAGTTATTCTTATCAGTCATTGTTTTTGTCTTCTGATTTTGTGATTTGCTTAGAAACTCCCTCTCCAGTTCCGAATATAAAAACATGTTCTTCTGCAGTAGTTGTCAGTGATTCGTTGTTGTTTTATTATTGTTGGGGTGTGTGTAAGCATTTAGCTCTTTACGCCATTTAAAATTTCTTTTGTATTTGGTCTGACATAGGGGTTTAACTTTTATTTCTAAAATTTGCGGCCAACTGTCTTGAAATTCTTTCTTGCTTATTTTATTCTTTGTTTCATTAATTTAAAGTAGCATATATCATGGATTTGTATATCTGTTCTAGCTTCTGCACCACATCATTTAAATCACGGCATCTTCATCATCTATTTTGCTCTCTAGTGCTGCAAATCTACATTCGTAGTTATTCTTTTTCTAAGTTTTCTAGGCTGTTCTTTTCAATTTTCTTTTCCAATGAACTTGAAAATCGGCTTGTCAAATTTCATTTAAAAATTTTTTTTTAGAGATGGAGTCTCTAATAATTTGATGGTATTTTATTTTTTGTGAGATGAGGTCTTGCTCTGTTACCCAGGGTGTCCTCAAACTCCTGGGCTTAAGTGATCCTCTCACCTCAGCCTCCCAAGTAGCTGGGACTATAGGTGCACACCAGTGCACCTGACTCAAGTTTCATTTTCAAAAGCCTGTTGGCAATGATAATTTAAATGAAAATGCCGGCCAGGCATGGTGGCTCACACCTGTCATCCCAGAACTTTGGGAGGCCAAGGCAGGTGAATCACCTAAGGTCAGGAGTTTGAGACCATCTTGGCCAACATGGTGAAACCCCATCTCTACTAAAAATACAAAAATTAGCTGAGTTTGGTGGCACACCTGTAATCCCAGCTATTCAGGAGGCTGAGGCAGGAGAATTGCTTGAACCCGGGAGGCACAGGTTGCAGTGAGCCAATATTGCACCACTGCACTCCAGCCTGGGTGACAGAGCCAGACTCTGTCTCAAAAAAATAGAAAAGAAAACGTGTACCAAACATGTACCATCCTGTACCATCCACATCTTGGCAGCGTATGAGACTGCCTACTTCTTACCAGCCTCAGTAATACTAAGTATTTTCTTTATTTTTCTTTTTTTGAGATGGAGTTTAGCTCTTGTTGCTTAGGCTGGAGTGCAATGGTGCTATCTCGGCTTACTGCAACCTCCACTTCCCAGGATCAAGCAATCCTCTCACCTCAGCCTCCCGAGTAGCTGGGATTATAGGTACCCATCACCATGCCCAGCTAATGTTTTGTATTTTTAGTAGAGAGGGAGTTTCACCATATTGCCCACACTGGTTTCGAACCCCTGACCTCAAGTGATCTGCCCACCTCAGCCTCCCAAAGTGTTGAGACTACAAGTGTGAGCCACTGCTCCCAGCTGGCACATGTTTTCTAGAAGACAATTTGGCAATATCTATTAAGAGTCTGGGCCAGGCACGGTGGCTGACACCTGTCAGCCCAGCACCTTGGGAGACTGAGGCAGGCAGATCACCTGAGGTCAGGAGTTCGAAACCAGCCTGGCCAACATGTTGAAACTCCATCTCTACTAAAAATGCAAAAATTAGCCAGGCGTGGTGGTGGGCACTTGTAATCGCAGCTACTTGGAAGGCTGAGGAAGAAGAATTGCTTGAACCCAGTAGACAGAGGTTGCAGTGAGCCGAGATCACACCATTGCACTCCAGCCTGGGTGACAGAACAAGACTCTGTCTGAAAAAAAAAAAAGAAAAGAAAAAAATAGTCTTCAGGCTAGGCTCAGTGGCTCACACCTGTAATCCCAGCACTTTGGGAGGCTGAGGCGGGCACATAACTTGAGGTCAGGAGTTCAAGACTGGCCTAGCCAACATGGCGAAATTCCATCTCTACTAAAAATACAAAAATTAGCTGGGTGAGGTGGCATGCCACTGTAATCCCAACTGCTCCAGATGATTCGACAGGAGAGTCTCTTGAAACCGGGAGGCGGAGGTTGCGGTGAGCCGAGATCATGCCACTGCACTCCAGCCTGGGTGACACAGCCAGACTGTGTCTTAAAAAGGAAAAAAAAGAGTCTCAAAGTACTCCTTGATCTACTACTTTGACCTTTAATAATTCATCTTAAAGGAATATTCAGGAACAGCATTTCTTCTATATAAATGTTCAGCACAGTGTTATTTATAATAACCCAAAAAGAGGAACATTAGAAATGTCTAATAATATGGTGTAACAAAATAATTATGGCACACTTACACATCAAAATTTCTGAATATTCATATATTTCATAATACAGGGAAATAACCATAATAGAATATACAATAGAAGTAGGATGCCATCTTTATAGCCAGATTGATGCCAGTATTTTTAAATTAAATATAATATATATGTTTTTAATTGCATGTATGAATTTGCTAGGACAGCCATGAAACACACCACACACACACACACACACACACACACACACATACACACATACACATGGCAGCTTAAGTGACTGAAATATATTTTTTCACAGTTCTGGATGCTGAAAGTCTAAGATCAAGGTATTTCCAGGTTTGGTTTCTTCTGAGGCCTCTCTCCTTGGCATGTAAATGGCCACCTTTTTGCTGTGTCCTCACATAGCCTTTCCTCTGTCTGAGTGGCTCTGTGGTGTTTCTTCCTCTTCTTCTAAGGACATCAGTCATATTGCATTAGTGCCCTACCCTTATGACCTCATTTTACCTTAATTGCCTCTTTAAAGGCGCTGTCTTCTAATGCAGTCACATTCTAAGTTAGTGGTAAAGCTTCAATATATGAATTCTGGGAGGACATAGTTCAGTCCATAATAGTGCATAAAAATGTAAGGAAGAACATCAAAATATTTATAGGTTTTCTAGATGATAGGAATACCTGAGATTTTTGGGTTTTTATTACATTTTTCTGTGTTTCTATATTTTCTATGAATGAAAATATTACATATTTTTAGTGCATGGGTGTTACTTTTATAATCAGAAAAAAGTTAATTTTAAAAAAGTTATTTCCGCATTGCCTGTCTTAAGTGAGGGACAAGGCAGGGTGAGCAGGGCCACCAGTGCCTTATGGTGCACCTCAGCACGCCATGTGCTCCCAAATATACCCACTAAACTAAGAAAAGTCCTATTTCGGCCAGCGCAGTGGCTCATGCCTGTAATCTTAGCACTTTGGGAGGCCAAGGTGGGCAGATCACAAGGTCAGGAGATTGAGACCCTCCTGGCCAACATGGTGAAACCCCGTATCTACTAAAAATACAAAAAAAAAAAAAATTAGCTGGGCATGGTGGTGTGCACCTGTAGTCCCAGCTACTTGGGAGGCTGAGGCAGGGGAATCACTTGAACCCAGACAGCAGAGGTTGCAGTGAGCCAAGATCGTGCCACTGCATTCCAGCTGGGCGACAGAGCAAGACTGTCTCAAGGAAAAAAAAAAAAAAAAAGAAAAGTCCTATTTCTGGGTGAGGTAGGGTAATTTCTTCATGAAATGTGGTGATACACCTGATGATTCTGCTGAATAAACCAAGAGTTGAGAATCTAGATGATAGATACCAAATGCAGAAGTATGTACCGTGTGATTCTATTTATGTACAATTCTAAGTAATGAAAACTAATCTGTTTCATTACAATGAAAGTAGATCTACAGATCTCTGAAGCTGGGGGGAGGAATTACAAATGGGCAGGGGATGATAGAAAGCTTTGTTATCTGGATTGTACTGACGGTTTCATGAGTGTCAAGGTACATATACCAGGACTCAAACTGTACACTTAAAATATGTGCAGTTTATTATATGTCAGTTATGTCTCAGGAAAGATGTTTAAAATGGGAGAGGTCACTGGAAGGAAAGATTTCTGTAGCCTTTGGGGCATTGCAGTATTGTTTGTTTATTAAAATAGTGATGTGGGGCTGTGCTTTATGAACTAAAAGAAACCTTTAGGATTTGGAGGCCACTGGGGTAGACTGCTGTATACAGTTTTGGGAAGGGGCCTCTACACCTGCCAGCCCTTTCCTGCCTCATAATCCAACATAGCAGGGCTTGGGCTTGGGCTTGTCACTGTTTTGCATGAAAAGAAATGACTGAATGGGAGTGGAAGCCTGGTGGGTGAGCCAGTCTGGGACACAGCAATCTTTTTAAATTTATTGGCTCGTTAATATTGTGAAGATGGGTATGTTTCTTTTATAGCTGTATTAGATACTTATTTTTTTGAAGACAGGAATTGGTACAGTGCTACAAGAGGGAAATATACTTAAAAATCACATTACCTGTGGTAAAATTATCATAAAAACTACCTAGTGCTCAAGCAGGGGATTACTTCAATTCTGCCCCTATAATGACAGGAAATGGTCCTTGGTGAAGTTGTTTTCCATGAAGCTGTGATGAAATCAACTAAAGTGGTAATAAAGCAGAGTGTAAAAGTGAGGGACTCAAGTGAGGTGTAAAAGTGCGGAAGGTGCTAGTATGTTTGAATTAGAATCTTCAGGAAATGATTCTGTAAAATATCAAACATGAATTGATTGAGTTCTCAATTCAGAGCTGTCAGTAGTACAGGCAGGCTCCATAGCTGTGGTGAAAGTAGAGGAGGCGGACACCCCTACTCCAGCACCAGCCCCACCTAGGCAGCTACCATTTAGCTCATGGTCAGAGGCGTAAGGCAGACAAATGGACTTTGGTGGCAAATGATAGTTTAGGGAAGGGCTTAAAGCCCTTAAAAAGCATGATCATACTTTCTCGTTTTTTTTTTGTTTTTGGTAGTGATTCTTTGATGAATTAATATTCAGTAGATGCCTGTTATAAAAAATTGGAAGCACATATACATGATCAGAAATCTTTTCTAATTATAGAAATAACTTTAATATTGATACTGTATTCCAAATGACAACCTGTTCCTCTTGTCACCACTGCTACTGCCACCCTAGTGCAAGCCACCACCTCTCCTCACCAAAGTCGTTTCTGTCTACTTACTGGTCTCACGTCCTCTCTACTCTTTTCTCAGTGTTCGCCACACTCCAGCCATTGTTATCTTATCAGGACACTCTTTTACACAAAATCACTCAGAGACTTTTCATTGCCCTTAGGAGAAAGTTCAGAATCTTCACCATAGCGCTCAAGGCCCTGCTGGTATGGTGCCCACGTATTTGCTTCATCTTCTACCAATCCTCATCTAACTTTCTATATTCCCGCCACACATGGCTTTCCATTCCAAGAGTACACCATTCATTCTCTGACCACAGGGTCTTTGCACTTGCTGTTCTCTCTGGAGTGCCCCTCACCCTCTCCTCATCCTTACTCTCACTTCCTCAAACCCCACCCCCTTCATTTAGATAACTTTCCATTAAACCTTTAAATTTCAGATTAATGTCACTTCTTCAGAAAATGCTTCCCTGACTCCCCTACCCCTAGTCTCGGTAAAGTTTCTTAATATGATGCTCATAGATGGGGAGTTTTTTCTTTCAGAGCACTTAGTTTCATTTGTAACTATACATTTATTTACATGGTTTGATAATAGAAGAGACTGTGTATTCTCAGCACTTGGAACCCTGATACTCAGTAAGTGCTGAATGAATGAAAAAGTGGAATGATGTCTTGCATTCTGAGGACCAGAAGATCAACCCAAATCCTGGTTTCCACTCTGCTGCTCATTTACTATGTGATAAATAAGATAATCCTTCTGAGCCTCAGATTTCTCAGCTATAAAATGAAAAAAACTAACCTAATGAGCTGGAGCTTTTTGTTGTTTTTAAAAAGGTATCCTTTAGGTGTAGAGAATTGTGTTAATCATATATGCCATCCTCAGTGGTCCATGCAATACCTTCTCTTTTATTCATATTTTTCTTCTTTGAACCTTGCTCCTGTTTCCTTCTCTTTATGATACCATCTCTAGTATGTTTATTTCCTTAATATACACCTATTCTTGTAAAATCTATAATATTGGGCAATTTTGTGTATGTGTTTTAATTTTCAAAAATGTTTTTATGTTATGGATCTTATTCTTTTTTATACTTTCTCACCCAGTATTAAGATTTATACATCATGTGTCTTAATGTTACTTAATATTCCATCATAATAATTACAAATATTAGCAAATTTATATCGTTCTTACCATGTGTCATCACTGTTCTAAGCAATTTACATAAAGTCATTTAACCCTTGCAACAGTCTTGCAAGGTAGGTACTATTATTTTTCTCTTATTTCATTTATTCATTCCCCTGGTGATGGAAACCTAGGTTGTCTTCAGCTTTCTCTTCTCAAAAATAGGGCTGCAATGAATTTCCTTGTGTCTGTCTCCTTTGCACCTGTGTGATAGTTTCTCTGGGACCTTTATCCAAAAGTGAGATGCCTCAGTACCCAAGTATGCCCATATTTAATTTTGCTTCATACTTTCAATTGTTTTCCTGTCAGTTCATACTCCCAGGGCCAAGAGTACAAAAGAGTCCTTTTCCAACCACGTACTCTTTGCAGTTATGAAGGCCATAAAGTAGTGCATCACTGCTGTGATTCCTGGTCAGTTTCTCACCACTACCACTGCTGTCACCCTAGTGCAAGCTACCACCACCTCTTCTCTCTGTTGCCATAGTCTCAGTGGGCCCTGCATCTTCTCTAGTTCTTCTCATCCTTCTCCACACTTCAGTCAGAATAATCTTACTGGAACACGCTTTTGCTCAAAATCACTGAGCATTTTTTCTTTAACCCATTGAAATGATAGATGTTCTAATGATGATCCACACTTGCATTCCTAGGACATTTGCTACCTAGACGTGACATTTTCTGTAATTATTGGCTTTGGTTGGCTAACATGTATTTTAGAGTTTTTGCATCTGTTTTCTTAAATAAAATGGGCCTGTAAATTTCTTTTCTTGACCTATCTCTAAGCTGTTTTTATAAACAAAGCTGTATTAAAATAGCTTGAACAGCTTTCCCTCCTTTTCTGTTTTCTGGACCAATGTATAACAAGATGTAAATTATCTGTTTCTTGAACTAAGTGCTCCGCAAAATTCTTCCCCACCCTCCCCTCCCCCTGCGAGACAAGGTCTCACACTGTCGCCCAGGCTGGGATTCAGTTCAAAGCTCACTGTAGCCTCTACCTCCTAGGCTCAAGCAATCCTCCCACCTCAGCCTTCTGAATAGCTGGGACTACAGGCACATGCTACCACATGTGGGTAATTTTAAGAAAAATCAGAGTGTAGAGACAGAGTCTCCTTACGTTGCTCAGGCTGGTCTTGAACTCCTGGGCTCCAGCAGCCTCCCACTTTGGCCTCCTAAAGTGCTGGAATTACAGGTGTGAGCCACCACACCTTGAATTTACAAAGTTATTTTCTAACTATTTCATGATTTGGCGAATCACATACCTATGGGATTCTTACCAGGCCTTCACTAGTTGTGTGGATTGGCCAAGCAAATTAACATATGGCCAGAACCTCAGTGATGCTAGGGAGAGTTAACCTACTCAAAGTGCAGAATGGTGTGTTTTCTCTCCTGTGCCCATTGACAGCTGTAAACAGAAGTTCAGTAGTCCTCTAATACCCATTGTCACTCATGTATTTGTTTTACTAAATTTTTGCCACAAAATATATGATGTATATGTTGTATCTAATAGAATTTTAAGGAGCATTCCTGACCTCACACTCACCCCCACACAGCTGACTTCTTGTATCTTCTTTCCTTCCCCTTGGAGACACACTGCTTTGTTTTACTCCTGCTTTGTCCCTTCTGTCCCTCTGCACTCTTTTTCTTCCCATCTGTTTGATTTTTATGGCTCTAGGAGAAAACTGAGTTCTTTGAACCTAAAGACAAGGGGATTGCCAGAAGGGGTAGGTTTGGCAAAATTGGATTGGTGGGTAGCAGAGGGAGGGGATTAGTTCTCTGTAAATTTGGCAAGTGGTGGGGAAAAAATTATCATGCTGCTATGTAGTTTCATGACCCAAAGATTTTAGAGTAGATACGTAATGTTATTGTAGACACGTAGCAGCTTTGGAGAACTTGGGCAGTGCACACCAAGTCTTGTTAGCTTAAACTACTTCGAAAAGCTTTGTGTCATGATTCCCTGACTCTCAGTCTCAGCTAGAATGAAATCAGAACACATGACGTTACTATTCAGACATCTCCCATTCTTCTGAGTACCTATTACTGTAAACCATATTAGTAATTTTCATACCATGCTATTTTTATTTTTCAATTGTCTTGAGGACACAGTACGTGCGGAGAAGATTATTTATCAGACAGTAACTGTCTGGCACACACAGGTTACATTGTGTTAGTTAAGCTGAGATCCAGAGACTGACAAACAAGCTATAAAAGCTAAAAGGCAGGATTACTTGTGGCAAATCAGTTATAATAATTTTATATCTCAGTGCTTTACATATGTGGCATTTTGTATAATAAACAATTAACTGCCTGCTTTTGACATTTCAAAGTTAATGTGAAGTGAGTTATAAAACAGACGCTGTAAACGTCACTTTCAAAAATGAAGTGGTAAATGGCTATTGGCCTCTGGGCGGGTAAGACCTAATTATTCCTCACTGTACCCTCTGTACCTTTTTACTACCAGTTGGTGTTTCATTGTCTTTGATAAACAAGATAATTGATATAAATGAATGTGATCCTGTAAAATGGTTCCCCAATTGCAGATTTTCATGCTGGAGGTATAATTTTCCTTATGGCACATTGCTGTTAATCTTTAAAGTGGTAGGTTAGTTAATCTGCCTTCCACAAGAATGCATTAGGTCAGTCACAGCTGACAAAAACATTAGGTATAACTAGGGCACAGGAAAAAATGACTAATGGTCACATTAATGAGCAAGAGCATGTGGATTTTTCAGCGGGAGGTTTAGAGTTGGAAATAACAGAGGAGTATCTTGGAGATGCAATCCTCCCCAGGGAGAGGACCAAGGCAATGCATGGCGAGAAGGGATACAGCTTGGCTGTCTCTTCTCCTTCCTCATCCCCACCCTTATCCTCCAGAATGCTGATTTTGCTGCACTGACTGACTTACAGGCTGCGGATCCTAAACAAGGACTCCTTAATGTGCTTTCTTCCTTCTCGTTTGGTGGAAAAGGGCTAGGGCTTTGCAAAGCTACCATTTTGTCTCATATACTAATACTCAGCATTCTCAATCCTTTGTTGGAAGGCTCTTTTTAGGAAATGTCAAGGACAGAACAAGCAGAAGAGCAATGTAAGTTTGCACCCTGTTGGGAGGACTGGGATGAAAGAATTGACAGTGACTGCTTTGAAAAAACTGTTTCTCTTTATATATATGTAAATATGTCTGTGTGTAGATTTGTGTGTGTATGTATAAAACATGAAAGAATGAATGAAAAAGGAAGTAGGCAAAGAGGAGAAAGTGCAATATGGCATACCCATGGCTTCCCTTAGAGGAGTGTTGTGTAACTTATCACTTGGAGTCATGGTGCTATGACAAATAATAATCATAATTTATTGTCTAAGGAGCTCTAATATATAGTGTTAGAGACAAATTTAAACTCATGACAAGGAAAACCATAGTGAAATGAGATTTCTCCCAGAACAGTTTTCTTTGCCAGTGTTATCACACAGCCGTTCAAAGATCCAGCATGTTAAGGGTGGTTTGCTGTCCAGTTTATTGTCATCCCTTCATCGAATGGATGGGCCACTTCCCTCCCCCTCTTCCTCTCTTGAAAGGTTAGCCTTTCTTCAGAATAGTACAGGTTTTTCCTGCAACATCTGTCAACTTGGCAACGAGCACACCCTAAGGAAATTATGAACATTTGAAGACCATCTAAATACTGTAGGGAATCTTTCCTTCTTTCTCTCATCTCTCCCTCTTCTCCCTCTGCCTTTCTCCAAGAAGAGTGGAGCAACCACATGGCAATGTCACTGCCTGTCTCACTGATAAATTATAAGCCCACTGTGTCTGTGATTTGTTTAATATGTTTTGATTTGCTCATTGCTTTGTGATAGCTCTTGAAATCTTAAAGCAGTGACAATCATAAAAGGCAGATTGTAGGAAGACCCCTGTGTTTAATGAAAAGAGACCTCCCCTAGCCACTGTACTGTTAACACAGAGAGGCTACTTTGGTCAGATGACTCAGATGATCTTGATCTGATTCAGTAGGTCAGAAATTGCTGTCCCCAGCAAATATCGACCAGAAGGAACTGCTTTCTCAGTTATTCTGAAACTGCCAGCTGCATATTACACTAGGAGGTGCTAATAGTTTTTTGCAGGTCAGTAGAATCGTTATTGGTTCTTCCTTTGCCTCTTATCCTTTTACAATTACAAGGTGGCTTGTTTCTCATCTTGTGTAGTACCTAGATTTATGAAATGCTGGTCCTACCTACTCATTCCACATGGGGAAAAATCTGGCTTTCCATGTCTGGGGAAGTGCCAAGCCCAGGTCTTACATTTCTCTGAAATTCTTAAAATTCTTTTGAAAACGTTATCTAACTTATTCTGTCAATATTCGTAAAAAGGTAGGGAGAAGAAGGGATTATCTTTTTTTTCTTTTCTTTTTTTTTTTTTTGAAACGGAGTCTCACTCTTGTTGCCCAGGCTGGAGTGCAATGGCACGATCTCGGCTCATTGCAACCTCCATCTCCCGGGTTCAAGCGATTCTCCTGCCTCAGCCTCCCAAGTAGCTGGGATTACAGGCATGTGCCACCATGCCTGGCTAATTTTGTGTTTTTAGTAGAGACAGAGTTTCTCCTTGTTGGTCAGGCTGGTCTTGAACTCCTGACCTCAGGTGATCTGCTCGCCTCAACCTCCCAAAGTGCTGGGATTACAGGTGTGAGCCACTGCACCCAGTAGGGATTATTATCTTTATAGGTAGAGAAGCAGAGTCACAGAATGGTTAAATGGCTTCCTTGACATTGCCTAGGAAGCTCTTTACAGAACTGAGGTTAGTTCTCTGAGTGCATGCTTTCTAGTGCATTGCCTTGTCCAGTGGACTTTCAAGCAGAATTTGGGAAGGGAAGAGCAGCTGTTTCCTCCCCTCATAATTAATATGTAGATATGATGAAAAGAGAGTTAAAAGTGGAGAAATGAGATATTCCTTAAAAGGCAAATATGAAAATATTTATAGTGAGGTATCATTTAAAGATACTTGTATTGAGAAGGAGACAGAGCAAGGTGGCCAAATAGAGCTTCCACTGGTCTTCCTCCCCCAAGGAACACCAAATCTGACAAGTATCTATAGAAAAAGCACCTTAATGAGAATGAAAAAATCAGGTGAGCGGTCAAAGTACCTGGTTAACTCAATATCGCTGGAAGAGATACTGAAAAGCATAGGAATGACAGTTTTGAATTGCTGATGCTTCTTCTCCGGTAGCCACATGGCATGGAGAGAGAATCTGTGCATTTGCGGGAGGGAGAGTGCTGTGATTGTGGGGCTTTGCACTGGAACTCAGTGCTGCCAGCACTGGGCAGCACACAGCCAATACCCATGGACGGGGCATTTAGATAAGTCCTAGCCAGAGGGAAATCTCCCATCCCAGCAGTCAGAACCTGAGTTTCAGCGTGCCTCACCACCACAGGCTAAAGTGCTCTGGGGTTCTAAATAAACTTGAAAGGCTGTTTAGACCACAAGGACTGGAACTCCTAGGCAAGTCCTAGTGCTATGCTGGGCTAAGAGCCAGTGACTTGGGGAGCATGCCACCTAGAGAGACACCAACCAGGGCGGCTAAGGGAATGCTTGCACCACCCTTCTCCCAACCCCAGGCAGCACCGCTCACAGCAATGAAAGTGACCCTTTTCTTCTGCTTGAGGAGAGGAGAGGGAAGAGTAAAGAGGACTTTGTTTTGCAACTTGAATACCAGCTCAGCCACAGTAGAACAGGACACAGGGCAGAGTCGTGAGGCCTCCATTCCAGCCAGGCCCTAGCTCCCGGATGACATTTCTAGACACACCCTGGGCCAGAAGGGAACCTGCTACCTTGATGGGAAGGTCCCAGTCCTGGCAGGATTCATCACCTGCTGACTACAGTGCCCTTGGACTCTGAATGTCAGCAGTGGTAACCAGTAGTACACAGTGTGAGCCTTGGGTGAGACTAAGACATGCTGGCTTTGGGTGTGAACCAGCATATTCACAGCGGTAGTGGGTATGAGGAGAGACTCCTACTGCTTGAGAAAAGGAGAGGGAATAATAAAGGGGTTATTATCTTTATTTTATAGGTAGAGAAACATCTTGCAGCTTAGGTACCAGCTTGGCAACAGTGAGGAAGAGCACCGAATGGGCTCTTTGGGTCCCCAATTCCAGGTCTTGGCTCTTGGACAACATTTCTGGACCTACTCTGGTCCAGAGGGGAGCCTCTAGCCATTAAGAGTGAGTCCCAGGCCTGGCAGCATTCACCACAAACTGACTGAAGAGCCCTTGGGCAGAAGTGAACATCAGCAGTGCCCTGGCAATACTCCCTGTGGGCTTGTGGTGGGGGTGGACATGGGGAGAGACCCCTCTGCCTCGGGTAAGGGGTGGGAAGCACTTTGTCTTGTGGTTTCACTGCCAGCTTAGTCACAGTAGAATAGAGCACCAGGTAGATTTCTAAGGTTTCTGATTCCAGGCCCTGGCTCCTACACAGCCTCTCTGGGCCTGCCTGGGACCTCGGGGAACTCACCGCCTTGTAAGTAAGGACACAAGACTGGCTGGCTTCACTGCCTGCTGATTGTAGAGCCTTAGGGCCTTGAGCAAACGTAGGTGGTAGCCAGGTAGTGGTTACAGTGGTCCTTCGGCAAGACCCATTTCTCTGCTGGCTTCAGGTCTGACCCAGCACAGCCCCGTTAGTGGTAGCCACAGGGATGTTTGTGTCATCCTTTTCCCAGCATGAAGCAGAGAGGAAGAGAGAGACTACATTTCTGTGAAAGAAGGTAAGGGAAAAGAATGAGTCTCTGTCTAGCAATACAGAGAATTCTTCTGGATCTTATCCGCACCCACCAAAGCAGTACCTCTTTGAGTCTAGAACGATAGCATTAAGGGCTTGGGGTTCCCCTAATGTAGATATGGCTGCAGTGACTAAAAAATTAGATCACAAAACCGAAGTCCTTTAGAATACCTGGAAAGCCTTCCCAAGAAGGATGGGTACAAACAAGTTTAAACTACAAAGACTACAATAAATACCTAATTCTTCAATGCTCAGACATTGACAGATATCTACAAGTATCAATACCATTCGGGAAAACAACCTCACCAAACGAACTAAATAAGGCACCAGGGGCCAATCCTGGACAGACAGGGATATTTGACCTTTCAGACAGAGAATTCAAAATAGCTGTTTGGGCTGGACATAGTGGCTCACGCCTGTAATCCCAGTACTTTAGGAGGCTGACGCAGGTAGATCACCCAAGGTCATGAGTTCAAGACCAGCCTGACCAACATGGTAAAACCTTGTCTCTACTAAAAATACAAAAATTAGCCAGGCATGGTGGTGGGCACCTGTAATCACAGCTACTCAGGAGGCCGAGGCAGGAGAATCACTTGAACCCAGGAGGTGGAAGTTTCAGTGAGCCAAGATCATGCCACTGCACTCCAGCCTGGGCAACACAGCAAGACTCCATCTCAAAAAAAAAAAAAAAGCTGTTTTAAGGAAATGCAAAGAAATTCAAAATAACACAGAGAAGGAATTCAGAATCCTATCAGATACATTGAACAAAGAAAATAATAAAAAAGAATCAAGCAGAAAGTCTGGATTGGAAGATGCAGTTGACATACTGAAGAATGCATTAGAGTCTCTTACTAGCAGAATTGATCAAGCAGAAGAAAGAAAAGCCTGAACTTGAAGACAGGCTATTTGAAATTACACAGTCAGAGAAGACAAAAGAAAACAGGGTAAAAAAGAATAAAGAATACTTATAAGATCTAGAAAATAGCCTCAAAAGGGCAAATCTAAGAGTTATTGGCCTTAAAGAGGGGATAGAGATAGGGGTAAAAAGTCAATTTTAAGAGATAATAACAGAGAACTTCCCAAACTCAGAGAAAAATATCAATATTCAAGTACAAGAAGTTTTAGAACACTGAGCAGATTTAACCCAAGGAAAATTGCCTCAAGGCATTTACTAATCAAATTCCCAAAGGTTAAGGGTAAAGAAAGGATCCTAAAAGCAGCAAAAGAAAAGAAACAACATGCAGTGGAGCCCCAATACATCTGGAAGTAGACTTTTCAATGGAAACCTTACAGGCCAGAAGAGAGGGGCATGACATATTTAACATGCTGAAGGAAAAACCTTTTAGTCTAGAGTGGTATATCCAGCAAAAAGTATCCCTTAAACATAAAGGAAAAATAAATACTTTCCCAGACAAACAAAAGGCAAGGGATTTCATCAACACCAGATCTGCCCTACAGGAAATGCTAAAGGGAGTTCTTTAGTCTGAATGGAAAGGATGTTAATGAGCAATAAGAAGTCATCTGAAGGCACAAAACTGACTGGTAATAACAGTACACAGAAAAAGACTATTTTAAGACTGTGATTGTGGTATATACACCACTCATCTCTTAAGTAGAAAGATGAAAAGATGAACTGATTAAAATGATACCACAACTTTTGAAGATACGTACAGTATAATAATAAATAAATAGAAGCCACAGAAATTTAAAAAGTGGGGAGATGAAGTTAAACTGTAGAGTTTTTATTAGTTTTCTTTTTGCTTGTTTGTTTATGTAATCAGTGTTATCAGTTTAAAATAATGGGTCATATTACTTGCAAGTCTCACGGTAACCTCAAATCTAAAAATATATAATAGATACAAAAAATAAAGAGCAAGAAATTAAAACATACCACCAGAAAAAAATCACCTTCACTAAAAAGAAGACAGAAAGGAAGATAAGACCACAGAACAACCAGGAAGCAAATAATAAAATGACAAGAGTAAGTCATTATTCATCAGTAATAGCATTGAATATAAATAGACTAAACTTTCCAAAGAACATAGAGTGAGTGAATGGATTAAAAAAGCAAGACCCAACAATCTGTTGTCTACAAATAACACACATTACCTATAAAGAAATAACATAGACAGAAACTAAAGCGATGGAAAAATACATTCCATGCAAGTAGAAACCAGAAAAGAACAGGAGTAGGTATTCTTTTATCAGGCAAAATTAGATTTCAAGACAAAAACTGTAAAAAGAGACAAAGAAGGTTATATATAGTGATAAAGGGGTCAACTCAGTAAGAGGATATGACAATTATATATGCATCCAACACTGGAGCACCCCGATATATAAAGCAAATATTATTAGAGCTAAAGCGAGAGATAGACTCTAATACAATAATAGCTAGAGACTTCAGCACCCCACTTGCAGCATCGGACCGATCATTCAGACAGAAAATCAATAAAGAAACATCAGACTTACTCTATGCTATAGACCAAATGGACCTAATAGATATTTACAGAACATTTCATCCAACAGCTGCAGAATACACATTCTTCTGCTCAACACATGGATTATCCTCAAGGACAGACCATATGTTAGGCCACAAAACAAGTCTCAAAACATTCAAAAAAATCCTAAAATAATATCAGATATCTTCTGTGACCACAATGGAATAAAACTAGAAAACAATAACGAGAGAAATTTTAGAAATTATCCAAACACATGGAAATTAAACAGTATGCCTCTGAATGACCAGTGGGTCAAGGAAAAGATTAAGAGGGAAATTGAAAATATTTTTTGAAACAAAAGATAATGGAAACACAACATGCCAAAACTTGTGGGATTAAAAAAAAAAAAAGAAGAAGAAAAACTTCAAATAAACTACCTAGTGATGCATCTTAAAGAACTGAAAGAACAAGAGCAAACCAAATCTAAAGTTAGTAGAAGAAAAGAAAGAATAAAGATCAGAGCAGAAGTAAATGAAATTGAAATAAAACAATACAAAAGATCAACGAAACAAAAAGTTGTTTTTTGAAAAGATAAACAAAATTGACAAATCTTTAGCTAGGCTAACTTAGAAAAACAGAGAGAGGATCCCAAGAAAGAAAATCAAAGTTGAATATGAAGACAATTACAGGCAAAACTGCAGAAATTCAAAGAATCATTAGAGGCTGCTATGAGCAAATATATGCCAATAAATTGGAAAACCCAGAAGACAACTTACTAAGACTGAACCATGAAGAAATCCAAAGCCTGAACAGACCAATAACAAGTAACAAGATTGAAGCCGTAATACAAAGTCTCCCAGCAAAGAAAAGCCTAGAACCCAATGACTTCACTGCTGAATTTTACTAAGTACTTAGAGAAGAACTAATACTAATTCTACTCATATTATTTTGAAAAATAAAGATGGAATACTTCCAAACTCATTCTACAAGGCCAGTGTTACTCTGTTATCAAAACCAGACAAAGACACATAAAAAATAAAATAAAATTACAGGCCTATATCTCTGATGTAAACATCCTCAACAAAATACTAACAACAAATGTGTTGTTTCTAGTATTCTGTATTTGAAATACATAAATATTTTAAGTAAAAAATATTAGCAACATCACATTAAAAGATCATTCACCAGGTGCAGTGGCTCACGCCTATAATCCCACCACTTTGGGAGGCCAAGGCAGGTGGCTTACCTGAGGTTGGGAATTTGAGACCAGCCTGATGAAACCCCATCTCTACTAAAAATACAAAAATTAGCCAGGTGTGGTGGCACACACCTGTAGTCTCAGCTACTTGGGAGGCTGAGGCAGGAGAATCACTTGAAGCTGGGAGGCAGAGGTTGCAGTAAGCCAAGGTGATACCCCTGCACTCCAGCCTAAGCAACAGAATGAGACTCCAACTCAAAAAAAAAAAAAGATATTGAACATGACCAAGTGGGATTTATCCCAAGGATGCAAAAATGGTTCAACAAGACATGCAAATCAATCAACATGATACGTCATATCAGTAGAATAAAGGACAACAACTAAGTAATTATTTCAATTGATGCTGAAAAAGCATTTGATAAAAGTCAACATCCCTTTATTATAAGGCTCAAGAAACTGGATATAGAAGTAACATACCCCAACATGATAAAAACCATATAAAACAGACCCACAGCTAGTATCATATTGAATAGGGAAAACTGAAATTATTTCCTCTAAGATTGGGAACATGACAAGGATGCCCACTTTCACCACTTAGGGCTTTCAACATAGTAGTGGAGGTCCTGGTCAGAGCGGATCAGACAAGAGAAAGAAATAGAGTGTCCAATTTGGAAATGAAGAAGTCAAGTTAACCTTGTTTGAAGATGATATGATCCTATATTTGGAAAAACCTAAAGACTCCCCCAAAAAACTGTTAGAACTGATTAGTTCAGTAAAGTTGTAAGATAGAAAATCGCCAGTAGCATTTCTATATGCTAACGGCAAACAGTCTGAAAAAGAAATCAAGAAAGTAATCATATTTACAATAGCTACAAATAAAATTACATACTTAGGAATTAATCAAAGAAATGAACGTCTTCTACAACGAAAACTATAAAACATTGGTGAAAGAAATTGAAGAGGATGCAAAAAAATGTATAAAGATATTTTATGTCCATGGATTGAAAGAATCAATATTGTTAAAATGTCTATACTCCTGAAAGCAGTCTACAGATTCAATGCAATCCCTATTAAAATATCAATGACATTCTTCAAGAAATAGGAAGACTATCCCAAAATTTATACAGAACCACAAAAGACCTGGAATAGCCAAAGCTATCCTGAACAAAAATAACAAAACTGGAAGAATCACATTACCTGACTTCAAATTATACTACGGAACCATGGTAACCAAAACAGCATAGTACTGGCATAAAAACAGACACATAGACCAAAAAAGCAGAATAGAGAACCCAGAAATAAATCCACACAACTACAGTGAACTCATTTTTGGCAAAGGTGCCAGGAATATATACTGGAGAAAAGATAGTCTTCAATAAATGGTGCTGGGAAAACTGGATATCCATATGTGGAAGAATGAAACTAGACCCCTATCTCTCTCTCTCTTCATATACCAATATCAAATCAAAATGGTTTAAAGACATAAATTTACTATCTAAAACTATGAAACTAGTAAAAGAAAACATTGAGGAACTCTCTAGGCCATTGAAATGAGCAAAGATTTCTTGAGTAATAACTTACAAGCACAGGCAACCAAAGCAAAAATGGATGATGGGATCACATCAAGTTAAAAAGCTCTGCACAGCAAAAGAAACAATCAACAAAGAAACCATCCACAGAATGGGAGAAAACATTTGCAAAGTACTTATCTGACAAGGAATTAATTACCAGGATATATAAGGAATGCAAACAACTCTATAGGGAAAAAAATCTAATAATCTGATTAAAAATGGGCAAAAGATCTGAATAGACATTTCTCAAGAGAAGACATACAAATAGAAAACAGGCATATGAAAAGGAGCTCAGGTACTCAACATTATTGATCTTCAGAAAAATGCACATTAAAACTACAATGGATATCATGTCATACCAGTTAAAATGGCTTTTATCCAAAAGACAGATAATAACAAATGTTGGCGAAGATGTGGAGGAAAGGGAACCCTCATACACTGTTAGTGGGAATATAAACTAGTACAGCTGCTATGGAGAACAGTTTGGAGGTTCCTCAAAAAACTAAAACTAGAGCTACCATATGATCGAGCAATCCCGCTACTAGATATATACCCAAAAGAAAGGAAATCAGTGTATCGAAAAAGATACCTACTCTCCCATGTTTATTTATTGCAGCACTGTTCACAGCCAAGATTTGGAAGCAACGTAAGTGTCCATCAGTAGATGAATGGATAAAGAAAATGTGGTACATATACATAGTGGAGCACTATTCAGCCATAAACAAGAATTATATCCTGTCATTTGCAACAACATCAATGGAACTAGAGGTCATTATATTAAGTGAAATAAGCCAGGCTCTCACTTATTTGTGGGAGCTAAAAATTAAAACAATTAAACTCATAGAGATAGACAGTACAATGATTGTTACCAGAGGCTGGGAAAGGTAGTGGTTGGGTGGGGGGAACTGGGGTTGGTTAATAGGTACAAAAAAATAGAAAGAATGAATAAGATCTAGCATTTCACAGCATAGCAGCGTGACTATAGGCAATAACAATTGTACATTTAAAAATAACTAGAAGGGTATAATTGAATTGTTTGTAACACAAAGGATAAATGCTTAAGGTGATGGATACCCTGTACCAAAATATCTCTCATATAACCCATAAATATATATACCTACTATGTTTCCACAAAAATTAAAAATTAAACACCGTATCCATTTTTCATTTTCAAAAGCACTGAATGTAGATCATTAAAAGAATTTAAAACAACAGTAAAAGTTTCTTTTAAAATCACCTTTTATTGTACTTTTTTCATCATACTCTGAAAGTCTACTGAAAAACATAGCATGATTTTGTTTCCTCAGTCTAGATCAATTTTGGCCTCCAGAAGGTGATATAAATTGTTAATTTTGTCCAGATTTTTTTTTTCTGAAACTGCCTCAGAAGTCTGATTAGGGTCATTCCAGGTGACTTGGAAGAATTTGCCTGCCTTTGAAGCCAAACTGCCCCAGGTCTCCAATTTCACAGCTCAGGAGGCATTCTTCACACTTAGGGGTTTTCTCTGTTTACCCACAGGCCTGGACTGGTGCCTCAGGGTAGAACTGAGAGTGCCCAGTGGGACACGTTGTTCCCTCAGGCATCCTCTGTGGTTCGATTAAGGAGTCTCAATTCTGAATGCAGTATTCAGAAGTTTATACTCACTCCCCCACTCCGCTATGTCTTGCTTTCATGAGATCTGCAGAGATTCTTTCCTTCTCACACCTCTCACTCAATCCAGCATGGTTTGTCGGGGTTAAGACATACAGGAATTTGGTGTTATGTCTCACCTTTTTCTCTCTGCCTCCAAAGGCTCTGTCAGGAAGATTCTGCCAAAGTGGGATTATAGGAGCATACTTGCCACAGATCTGATGGGGACATTTTCTCTGTAACATACCCAGCTCCATTTAATGTTTAAACATCTCACTGTGACTACTACTTTTAGAGAAAACTCAAATTTTATAGTTATTGATGCATTTTAAAGAAATGTTAATGTTTGAACCAGGTGCAGCCTCTAGTTTAAAAAAAACAAAAGAAAGGCTACTACTTTATTACTTTATTAAAGGATCGTTTAAAAAAAAGTATTAAATCACCAATTTTTTGTGGGATTTTGTTTTGTTTTGTTTGTTTTTTGAGATGGAGTCTCGCTCTGTCACCCAGGCTGGGGTGCAGTGGTGTGATCTCATCTCACTGCAACCTCCGCCTCCTGGGTTCAAGCGATTCCCTTGCCTCAGCCTACCAAGTAGCTAGGATTATAGGTGCGTGCCACCACGCCTAGCTAATTTTTGTATTTTTAGTAAAGTTGGGTTTCACCATGTTGGCCAGGCTGGTCTCAAACTCGTGGCCTTAGGTGATCCACCCACCTCAACCTCCCGAAGTGCTGGGATTACAGGCATGAGCCACCACACATGGCCTTTTTGTGGGATTTTTAACAACCTTTTGCATGTCCTCTGTTCTCTGCTCTATGTGAATGAGAAATACTCCACAAGCTATGGTGACATCTCTGCTCTTGAGTCATGAAATTGTGACCTGACAAGCCCTTTAAACTCATAGTGTGGTACAAAAATAACTCTGTGGGCCAAGGCGCAGTGGCTTAAGCCTGTAATCCCAGCACTTTGGGAGGCTGAGGCAGGAGAAATGCTTGAATGGCAAAACCCCATTTCTAGAAAACACACACACACACACACACACTCTCTCTCTCTCTCTCTCTCTCTCTCTCTCTCTCTCTCTCTCTCTAGCCAGGCTTGGTGGCACATACCTGTAGTCCCAGCTACTCCAGAGGCTGAGGTGGGAGGATCACCTCAGCCTCTGAGAGGTTGAGGCTACGATGCGCCATGATCATACCACTGCACTCCAGCCTGGGTGACAGAGTGAGACCCTGCCTCAAAAAAACAAAACGAAACTTGATGTTTATTTTAACTAGCAATCCTGCAACAATGTGAACATCTTTTAGGGAATAAGGAAAAATAAATTCATGTGAAACATACTACTACTCACAGAAAAAGATGTCCTTTATGTTAAAACTTCTTAGTTTTTTTGAGAAGTAGTTTCTAAAACTGCAAAACCAGGTTAAGTGACTGTTTGTATATTGGTTATTACTTTTCCTGTGTTTGTATAAATAACTTGTTATGTTTACAGTGCAGACGTAAAGGCTGTTCCCTGACAAGTTATGTCTGGAGGAAAGAAAAAAAAATCAGTCATAGAGATATTGCCTGTTAGTTCAAACACAGAATTGGATGTTTGGAATATCTTTTTTCTTTATACCTGGAAATGTCCTCAATTTCAAGGCCTCACTTTCAGAGTGAATCCCTCTTTGATACACTGCAATGGTTATTACTGCTAACATCTGATGCTTGATTCTTTGAGGCCTTTTTGATTTGATTTTCTCAGCTAAAACCTCCAGCATGTAAACTACAGGATTGTCAAACTACACGTAAGAGAGTAAACCATACCGTTATTTTTGGAATGTGCTTTCATTCAAAGGCCCCAGTGTGAGGAGAGAGAAAATGCGCTGATACTGGTGAACTTGTACATTTGAGATGTGCTGTTCCCACATCACCTCACCTCTGTCCCTGGGGATAACCATCTCTAATTTCTTATCTTCTAGAAAGCAGGCCACTTCCTCTGAAGTGTTTAGAGCTATAGCTTCATAAAATTTGCATGCGTTTAGGGGGCAAAAGGTGGAGGGGAACACATCTAAGTTCAGGAAAGTGTTAACCTCTTATCACTGGTTAAAATGGATTCAGTATGATTTCCGGAGCCCTTATAATCTCGAGATAAGATGTGATTTAGGCAACCTCGGTGATGTAAAAATTGGAGCTAGAACAGAAAGGATCAGAATACCAAGATTAATGCTAAGTAAACAGACAAAATAGAAAGCAAAGCAAGAAGGAAAAATCTGTTAGGGGAAAGGGGCTCCAGCTTTCAAAAGGCATGGCCTGTTTTCTACCCATGGGCAGGCTTCACCCACAGGTATGGAGAGGTGATCAGGACCAAATCCTCTGGAACTGTGTTAGAAAGCAGCCTTCTCACAGAAGCAGCTGAGGGAAACTTTGGGAAGGGAAACACTTAAAAACTATATGCCATATATAACCCATGATTTTTCTTTGGTAATATGATGTATGATTGAAAAGTTATTTTCTTAACCTGATAGATAAAACTAGGAATTAATATAACGAAGTGCCTGTGTTGTAGAATGTATTTTTACAGCTTTTTGATAGTTTCCAAGAAAGATGGGCTTGTTCTCTAATTAGCTATTGTTCTTTTACAGCTGTTAAGACATAACAGCTGTGAATATTTTTTCCTGTTGAATAATTTGACAGAAGGTTGGATTAGAGTTGTGTTAGAGGCTTGCCTGATCAGCAACAAATTTCTGTGTAGGCCTGGGGCTAGACTTGGGTGTTTCCCCCTTTAAAAAAAGAAGCGGTAGGTCTGTGGTTGGATATCTAGGTAGGACCTTAAGCTAATGGTTATCTTCTTAAACAGGAAATTCTTTATATCTCTATGAAAATCTTGGCAATAGAAAATCATCTCCACTGAGATTATTAACCATTTGTTTGCTGCATGAACCACTGTGCTGTTAGAAAACAATTTTGTAATGAAAACAGCCAGGGAAACATTGAAGAAAGCCCAACACAGCACAGTTTTTGAAGATGACAATCCTCTGGAACTGCTAAGTGTTATTTCCTTTTACAAAATCTGCTTCAAGTGGGCTTTTTTCCCCATCTCTCAAAGGTGATCTCTGAAGACAGTTAAATAACATGTTGGTCTTATCTTTAAATATAGCTGGTACAGGTGGCCCTCAGGTCATGTCCTACTGAAGTAATACTGCCTTTTAAAAAATTTATTACTCCTGAATTAAATTTACTGGCAAGTCGTTGGCCACCCCTGGTGCTGTGTAAGAACGGAGAGGAGTAAAATTGTTTTCAGATCACTTTTTCTGCAGTTCCCTGCAGTCTGAGTCATTCCAATAGTCATACACTTTGCAAAAATGTATATACTTTGTTAACAAGCAACTTTTGCTTTCAGAAGCAGCAAATTAAATTTGTCTGAGCAGAATTGCTATGTGCACAGAGGAGGAAAACTAATTTCTGTCCAGGCAGTTCCCCTTTGCCTTTTGCTCCTAGCACAGGCTGTTGTAATGGGATGTAGGTGAAAGATGGCAAAGACACACCAGAAAGAGACAGACGCAAGACGCTGGGTTTTGGCAGCATGGTTTTGTAAACAAAGTGACACAAATTGGGGCAGAAATTCCAGTGGGACAAGGGAGGAAACTGGAAGACTAGAAATACAGCAGAAAGCTCAGTCCCATCCAGATGGTGTTTTTAATAAATTTATCAGACGCATATGAAAGACGATAATGAACATTCAAAATGGGGAGTGGCCCAGTCTCTCTGGGAAGAAAAACGGTATGGAACCTTCTGTGTGCTGCAGTCAGATATAGACTCATTCTCTAATTTTTCTCAGTAAAAAAGACCACATTGAGTAATTATTTAAGGCAGTCCAACTAGGTAGGCTGAGGTTTGTGTTTCTAGGAAGAAAAATTCTTAACAGAATTATTCCCTGCTGAAATGGAGAATGTGGCCTATGTATATTAGTAACCAGTGGTGACATTTGGGACAAACATCTTCTGTCACAACTACTGTGTGACTAAAGCAAACATTTCTCCCCCTTGGGCATAAAAGACCTTTTATAGCCTAATAGCCAGGCATGGTGGCTCACACCTGTAATCGTAGCAGTTTTAGAGGCTGAGACAGGTGGATCACTTGAGGTCACAAGTTCGAGACCAGCTTGGCCAACATGATAAAACCCCATCTCTACTAAAAATAAAAAAATTATCCAAGTGTGGTGGCGTGCATCTATAGTCCCAGCTACTTGGGAGGCTGAGGCAGGAGAATGACTTCAACCTGGGAGGCAGAGGTTACAGTGAGTCAAGATGGGGCCACTGTACACTGTTGCCTGGGCAACAGAGTGAAACTGTCTCAAAAAGAAACAAACAAAAACAATAACCTCTTGTAGTCTTTAAAAGTTACATGTTATCTACATTCCTCTTCTCACTTTTGCCCCCCAAAATGTTTTCTCCATCAAAAAGTAGTTTAGTCTACCATGAGTGACCAAACCTTCTGTATGTGGGGCACACTTTTAAGCGCTAAGTTGAGAGAGCAGAAAGTGTGGATAATGCTTAGATAGCAACTCTTCTGCCATGGGCATATTTATTTTCTTTCTAAAGTTTAGGTCAAGACCTAGAGATTGATCATATGTTACTTTTCTAAGAAAACTTCCACTGATAAAGCAATTTTTTTCTGCTTTATTCAGTAACTTTTAGATCTTCTTAGCTTTTGGTAAGGAGCTATGTTAAGCAAGGTTAAGCGCCACAACCTCACATAGGCATCGTTTTCTAGCTTCGACTCATTTACTCAGCAAGTATTTATTGAGTGCCTACCATGGGCTAGGAATTATTTCTTTGCAGTGGGAATACAGCTGCAGAAAAGCAAAACAAAACAAAAGTTCCTGCCTTTATGAAACTCACATTCTGAATCTCTGATTGTCAGGTTAGATCAGATTGAAGTACTGATGTGAGTATTAAGAATTGGGACAGTGCTAGAATGATTGTCTCATCTTGGTGATTTACAGAAGGTAAATCCACTGGCCTTGTGCCTTAGGTCCTTTTCTTCTTCCTTCCAGTTGTCAGCATTATTTGGTCATTATACTGTTAATTTGACTTATTAGCAAAAAGGAGGAATCTGAATTAAGAGAAGGCCAGGCCTATAGTCTTTGCACTTTGAGAGGCCAAGGTGGGGGATCGCTTGAGCCCAGGAGTCTGGGTCACCTAGTGAGACCCTGTCTTTATAAACAAACAAAAGAAGAATTAAGAGAGGTAGTACTCTTTTGATTTTGTTTTGTTTTTTGAAACGAAGTCTCGCTCTGTCACCCAGGCTGGAGTACAGTGGTGCGGTCTTGGCGCGCTACCTTTGCCTCCCGGATTCAAGCAAGTCTCCTAGCTGAGATTACAGGTGTCTGCCACCATGCCCAGCTAATTTTCGTATTTTTAGTAGAGATGGGGTTTCACCAGGTTGACCAGGCTGGTTTTGAACTCCTGACCTCAGGTGATCCACCCACCTTAGCCTCCCAAAGTGCTGGGATTACAGGCGTGAGCCACCTCGCCCAGCCTTCTTTTGATGTTTTACCTTATGAATTAGATAGTAGAGTTGGTTATCAAATTGCTAGTTGATTTCTAGTAAAAGCTGTTTCTTGGAAAGAAATTGGGGACTTGGGGTAGATTTTCCTGATATACACATATCCATATGCATATATATCACTGATATATACATATATATCACTCATATATATACATATGTGTGTGTGTGTGGAATGTGTCTGTATGTGTCTCTGTTGGGTTCCTTTTGTAGATCCATACTTTGGCTAATAAACGTTAATGAATAATTATGTCAAGATCAAAGTATAAACAGTAATATGGTATTCACCAGCACATAGATACAGAATTCCTTCTTTATTATGCCATAAGACTTTTGTAAGAATTCCTTCTTAAGAAGACAAAATTCTGGTTTTTTGTTTGTTTTTGAGACAGGATCTCACTCTGTTGCCCAGACTGGAGTGCAGTAGCACCATCAGGTCTCACTGCCACCTCAAACTCCCACGATCAAGTGATCTACCTGCCTTAGCCTCCTGAGTAGCTGGGGCTATAGGCATGTGCCACCATTTCTTGTATTTTTTGTAGAGATAGGGTCTCTCCCTGTGTTGCCCAGGCTGCTCTCAAATTCCTGGCCTCAAATGATCCTCCTGCCTTGACCTCCCAAAGTGCTGGGATTATAAGTATAAGCCACCATGCCCAGCCACAAGATTCTTTAATGTAGCAGCATTTTAGACCACCTCAAGATTCCAGAGGGTCAGAGGGTGATATTACTACATATTACCAGCTTAGAAAATATGTTAGAGACAGAAATAATCTGTTTAATAAATCTGTTTATAAATGTATCTGTAGAAAAGGAATTCTGAGTGCTTATCCCAGCCTTTTTCTTTCCCAAAGAGCTTGAAAGCATAATAGCAATGATTTTGTGATAGTCTGTGGTGTCGATACTCTAACTGAATTAGATTACCTAGGGATAAAATTATGAAGCTGTAAGGTATAGCATAGGTGGAAACTGACAAACGAACACAGAGTCAACAGAGACAACTGGTGAGACCAAGTTGTCTACAGAGGATATCAGCATTCAAAATAATCATAAAAGATTTTCTACTTTCGGAGGCTTACCATCTTTCTGGTTTTCATAAAAACAGTATTAAGATATGTGAAACTTTTAACAAACCAATATTCCGTGTTTGCAAAAGAACGTAAATACAATATATGTAAAGTTTGATGAGCAGGAACATTCGCATACTCATCATGCAGCCTAAGAAATAGAATGTTACCTATACAAAAATAAATTCAAAATGAGTTAAAGACTTAAATGTAAGACCGGAAACAGTGAAACTACTGGAAGAAAACATGGGGGAAATTCTTGTAAATTTTTTGGATAAGACCCCAAAAGCATAGGCAGCAATAGCAAATATCGATAAATGGGATTACACCAAATTAAAAAGCTTCTGCACAGCCAAAGCAACAGTCAACGGAGTGAATAGACAGTCTACAGAATGGGAGAATATGTTTGCAAAGTATGCATCTAATAACGGGTTAATTTTCACAATATATAAGAAACTAAACTCAATGGCAAAATAAATAAATAATCCAGTGAAAAATGGGCAAAAGATCGGAATAGGTAGTTCTCTAGAAAAGAAACACAAATGACCAATGGGTATATGAAAAAAGACACCACATCACTAATCATCAGGGAAATTCAAATCAAAACTGCAGGGACATATTACTTCACCTGAATTAGAATGGATGGTATCAAAAAGACGAAAAATAACAAGTGCAAGCATGGATGTGGAGAAAGGGGGAACTCTTACACACTGTTGGTGGGAATGTAAATTACTACAGCCATTGTGGAAATCAGTGTGGAATTTCCTCAGAAAACTAAAAGTAAAACAACCATATGACCCAGCAATCCCACTACTGGGTATGTATCTAAAGGAAATGAAATCTGTGACAGAGATATCTTTACTCCCATGTTTATTACAGCATTATTCACAATAGGCATGACATAAAATCAACCTAAGTGTCCATCAGTGTGTGAATGCATAAAGAAAATGTGATATATATAAACACAATGGAATATTATTCAGCCATTAAAAGAATGAAATGCTGTCATTTGCTGCAACATGAAGGAACTTGTAGATAATTAAATGAAATAAGAAAGCCAGGTACAGGAAGACAAACACTGCATGATCTCATTCATATGTGAAGTCCAAAGAAGTTGACCTCATAGCTATGAGAGTAGAATAGTGGTTACCAGAGGCTGAGAAGAGTTGGGAGTTAAGGAGAAACTGGTCTACTGGTACAGAGTTACAGTTAGAGAGGAGGAATAAGTTCTGGTGTTGTATTGCACAGTAGGGTGACTGTGGTCAACAATGTTGTACTGTATATTTTAAGATAAATAGAAGAAAGGATTTTGAGTGTTTCACGACAAAGAAATGTTAAATGTATGAGGCAGTGTATCCTGAAGATCTTGATTTGATTTTACACAGTGTATACATGTATTGAAACGTTACACAGTACCCCATAAATATGTACAATTATAATGTGTCAGTTGTAAAAAAAAGAAACTGCACATTATGAAACCTTTGAAGCCCTTTGTGTGTTCCTCCCCCAGTTGCATCCCCACTCTCTTTCTACCCAGAGGTAACCACTAATCTGAATTTTAGTGTCTACTATTCCCTAGCTTTCCTTTCTAATTCATCACATATGTATGTGTCACTAAACAATATAAATGGAATTGTTTTCTATGTAGTTTTCTGTCACTTTTTCTTCTTAACAGTTTAATCTGTGAGATTGACCCTTGTTGATACATGTATTCGAAAAACAACAAACACTTTTTCTTTCCTTACATAGTTAACACTACACACTTGGAGTCACCAAAATGTGTGTAGGGGACATATTTTCCCCCACATTAAGCAGTTCTCCAGCAGATGACAGCAGGGTGTTCTATAGTTCAATTATAGCAATAATATGGAATCAACCTAAGTGTCTATCAACAGATGAATGAATAAAGATGTTGCTTATAAACACAATGGAATACTATTTGGCCATAATAAAGACTGAAATCCTGTCCTTTGCAGCAACATGGAGGGAACTGGAGGTTATCATGTTTAGTGAAATAAGCCAGGCACAGATAAGCAAATATCATATGTTCTTACTCATAAGTAGGAGCTTAAAAAGTTGATCTCATGGAGGTAGGGAGTAAAATAATAGGCATCAGAGGCTGGGAAGGTTTTCTGTGTGTTTGAGGGGTGGGAGGATGAAGGGATAAAGAGAGATTGGTTAATGGATATGAACATACAATTAGATAGAAGGAATATGTTCTAATGTTTGATAGTAGAATAGGGTGACTATAGTAAATAACAATGAGTTGTATATTTTAAAATAGCTAAAAGAGAGGACTTGAAATGCTCTCAGTATATAGAAAAACAGATACTTGAGGTGAGGGATACCCTGACTTGATCATTGCACATTCTATGCAGGTAACAAAATATCACATGTACCCCATAAATATGTACAAATATTATGTGTCACAAATATTTTAAATTACAAAAATGTATTGAGGTCTTTTTATTGGTCAGAAGGAGTATATAATTATTAATTTTAGCCATTATTAAATCTGGTATGCTTGCCTAAAATTTAAGAACAGTAAAAGGATAAAAATGTAATATATAACTTCTACACCAAATCAATCAGGATAGCTGGTGGGGGAAATGAAAGAATCTGCACATTCATTAGAAAACTGGAGCAGAATAGGCATAAAGGTAAGGGAGAGAGCAAAGAAAAAACATCTAAATAGAAAATAAAAGGGAGTTCAAATAAATTAGTAATAATAATTAAGGTGAGTAATGTAAATCTGCCAGTTAAAAGATACACTGCCAGTTAAGGACACTGACTCTTTCAGAAATCTATTATATGTTATTTGCAAGAGACCAGAAAAATCCAAAGTGACATGATACTAAGGAAATAGTAGACAAAACAAAGGTGTTATAGTTACTTGACATCAGACAATGTAGACTTTAGGGCAAAAACATTATTAAGAATAAAGAACAACAATACATAATGAAGAAAGGTTCAACCTACCAGGAAGATATAATTTCTAAAATGATGTACATGATGTGATGTAGTCTCAAAATATATAAAGCAAGAATTGACAGAAACATAAGGAAAAACTGACAAATCTATAGTCATAGCAGGCTATTTTAACAGACATCTCCCAGTAATTAGTAAACATATAAATATTTGAATAATACAATTGGCAGGTTTGATCTAATAAATATATATAGAACCATACTTCCCCCAAATCAGAGAATATACATTCTTTTCAGGCACACATAATATATTAATAAGAACTAGCCATGTACTAGACCACAAAGTAAATCTAAGATTTTACAAAGTCGTATCAGACACACCACAGTTTTTTGTCCACATTGCAATTTAATTAAAAATCAGTAACAGAAAGATAACTTCAAAAATTATATTTAGAAAGTTGAAAACATGCTTCTCAATATTTTGTGTGTCAAAGGAAAAATGATAAAGGAAGTTAGAAAATATTTAGAAATGATTAACTTTTAAAATACTATATATCAGACAAACCCAAATTGAGGGACATTCTACACGATACCTGACTGGTACTCTTCAAAACACTAAATATCAAAACTTAATTGTAGAGTTAAAACAGAAGTTAAGAGTAAAATACTACATTAGCTTTAAATACGTTTTTTAGAAAAGAAAAAGATTAGTGAGTTAAGCATTTGTTTCAAGTAGTTAGGAAAAAGTAGAATAAACCCAAAGGAGCAGGAAGAAGAAAATAATAGAGAGAGAGAGGAATTTAGTAAAATAGGAAATGAAAAGAATCAACAAAAATCCAATACTGGTTCTTTAAGAGCACTAATAAAATAGACAAACCTGTATAGAGCTAGGCAAAAAAGAAAGGCAAGTACAATAAACAGTAGTTTGAATGAAAAAGAGCTGTACTGTGAAATTCTGTATGCCAGTATGTTTGTTTGTTTATTTGTTTGTTTTTTGAGACAGAGTCTCACTCTGTCACCCAGGCTAGAGTGCATTGATGCAATCTCGGCTCACTGCAACCTCCACCTCCCCGGTTCAAGTGATTCTCCTGCCTCAGCCTCCCAGGTAGCTGGGATTAAAGGCACGTGCCACCACGACTGGCTAATATTTTTATTTTTAGTAGAGATGGGGTTTCACCGTGTTGGTCAGGCTGGTCTCGAACTCCTGACCTCACAATCTGCATGCCTTTGCCTCCAAAAGTGCTGAGATTATAGGTGTGAGCCACCGCACCTGGGCATATGCCAGTATGTTTGAAAACTTAAACAAAATGAAAAATTTTCCTGAAAGGGCCAAGAATATATGACAACATCAAAGGGAAAGGAGGGGGAGGAGATTTACGATTACCGTAAAATTATAGCAATTAAGAGATCATGGTAAGGCACAAGGCTAGTCAAATCAACCAGTGAAACAGAATACAGATCTTTTTTTGTTTTGTTTTCGTTTTTTGTTTGTTTGGTTTTTTTTGAGACAGTCTCTCACTCTGTTGCCCAGACTGGAGTGCAGTGACGTGACCTCAGCTCACTGAAACCTTTCCCTCTTGGGTTCAAGCGATTCTCCTGCCTCAGCCCCTGAATAGCTGGGATTACAGGTGTGCACCACCATACCCAGCTAAGTTTTGTATTTTTAGTAGAGACAGGGTTTCACCATGTTAGCCTAGCTGGTCTCAAACTTCTGGCCTCAAGTGTTCTGCCTGCCTCCACCTCCCAAAGAGTTGGGATTATTACAGGCATGAGCCACCATGTCCAGCCTCAGAATACAGATCTTAAATGGAGATGCAAATATATACAAAAACTTCCGTGTTACTAAAGTAACATAAATTAGCGGGGGGAAGGATGGGCTGTTCATTAAGTGCTACTGGGGAAATTAGTTATCCTTATAAATAAAAGATAAAAATAATCCCCATCTCACAGCATACTAAAAATAAATCCTGAATAGATTAAAGAACCAAACATGAAAAAATTGAGAACTTTTAGGAGAAAATTAGGAGATATCTTTATGAATTTGGTGTAGGAAAGAACTTATAAACAAGAATGGAAAAGTTTGCCAGGCGTGGTGGCTCATGCCTATAACCCCAGCACTTTGGGAGGCTGAGGTGAGAGGATTGCTTGAGCCCAGGAGTTCAAGACCAGCCTGGGCAACAAAGTGGGACCTTGTCTCTACAAAAAAATTAAAAAATTAGCCAGGAATAGTGGCACATGCCTACAGTCCCAGCTACTCTAGTGGCTGAGGCAGGAGGGTTGCTTGAGCCTGGGAGTTCAAGGCTGCAGTGAACCATGATCGCACCACTGTATTCCAGCCTGGGTGACACAGTGAGACCCTGTCTCAACAACAGCAACAACAATAGTAAATTTTTTTTGAAAAGGGAAAAGCACAAGTCATAAAAAGATTAAGTATTTCAACTCCATACATTGACCTACAAAGGCTTGGCATACTGAAAATCAATGAGAAATATAATTTAAAAAATAGGCAAAAGATAAAAATGTGCAGTTTACAGAAGAGAAATTGAAAATGATTCCAGAGGAAAAAAAGGGGGGAAATGTTCAACTTCACCTAACGAAAAAGTTAAAACCTGAAGTCACATTGAGATCCCATTACACCCTCGTCTGTCTGACATTACCAGAAGTTTGTGGGTCGTGGAGCGATCAGTGGAGAGTATAAAGGTTTTTTTGGCACAAAATTTTATTGTTTTTATTATACTTTAAGTTCTGAGGTACATGTGCAGAACGTGCAGGTTTGTTACATAGGTATGCATGTGCCATGGTGGTTTGCTATACCCATCAACCCATCCTCTACATAAGGTGTTTCTCCTGATACTATCTCTTCTTTAGTCCCCCACCCCCCAACAAGCCCTGGTGTGTGATGTTCCCCTCCCTGTGTCCATGTGTTCTCATTGTTCAACTCCCACTTATGTGTGAGAACATGTAGTGTTTGGTTTTCTGTTCCTGTGTTAGTTTGCTGAGAATTCCTGTGTTAGCTTGCTGAGAATGATGGTTTCCAGCTTCATCTATGTCCTTGCAAAAGACATGAACTCATCCTTTTTTATGGCTGCATAGTATTCCATGGTGTATATGTGCCACGTTTTCTTTGTCCAGTCTATCATTAATGGGCATTTTGGTTGGTTCCAAGTCTTTGCTATTGTAAATAGTTCTGCAATAAACATATGTGTGCATGTGTCTTTATACTACTATAAAGACACATACCCAGTAATAGTATTGCTGGGTCAAATGGTATTTCTGGTTCTAGATCGTTGAGGAATCTCCACACTGTCTTCCACAATGATTGAACTAATTTACACTCCCACCAACAGTGTAAAAGTGTTCCTGTTTCTCTACATCCTCTTTAGCATCTGTTATTTCCTGACTTTTTAATGATCGCCATTCTAACTGGTGTGAGATGGTATCTCTTTGGTGTTTTGATTTGCATTTCTCTCTCTCTCTTTTTTTTGAGATGGAGTCTCACTCTGTTGCTTAGGCTGGAGAGCAGTGGTATGATCTTGGCTTATTGCAATCTCTGCGTCCTGGGTTCAAGTGATTCTCCTGCCTCAGTCTCCCAAGTAGCTATGACTACAGGCACCCACCACCATGCTCAGCTAATTTTTGTATTTTTGGTAGAGATGAGATTTCACCCTATTGACCAGGCTGGTCTTGAACTCCTGACCTTGTAATCCACTCTCCTTGGCCTCCCAAAGTGCTGGGATTACAGGCATGAGCCACTGCACCTGGCCTGATTTGCATTTTTCTAATGACCAGTGATGATGAGCTTTTTTTCATGTTTGTTGGCGGCATAAATATCTTCCTTTGAGAAGTGTCTGTTCATATCCTTTGCTTACTTTTTGATGGGGTTGTTTGTGTTTTCTTTCTTTTTTTTTTTTTTTTAATAAATTTGTTTAAGTTCCTTGTAGATTTTGGATATTACCCTATTGTCAGATGGATAGATTGCAAAAATTTTCTCCCATTCTATAAGTCGCCTGTTCACTCTGATAATAGTTTGTTTTGCTGTGCAAAAGTTCTTTAGTTATATTAGATCCCATTTGTCAAATTTGGCTTTTGTTGTCATTGCTTTTGGGATTTTAGTAATGAAGTCTTTGCCCATGCTTATCTCCTGAATGGCATTGCCTAGGTTTTCTTTTACGGTTTTTATGGTTTTAGATCTTATGTTTAAGTCTTTAATCCATCTTGAGTTAATTTTTGTATAAGGTGTAAGGTCTGTTTTCTGCATATGGCTAGCCAGTTTTCCCAACACCATTTATTAAATAGGGAATCCTTTCCCCATTACTTGTTTTTGTCAGGTTTGTCAAAGATCAGATGATTGTAGATGTGTCGTGTTATTTCTGAGGCCTCTGTTCTGTTCCATTGGTCTATATATCTGTTTTGGTACCAATACCATACTGTTTTGGTTATTGTAGCCTTGTACTATAGTTTGAAGTTAGGTAGCATGATGCCTCCTGCTTTGTTCTTTTTGCTTAGGATTGTCTTGGCTATATGGGCTCTTTTTTAGTTCCATGTGAAATTTAAAGTCATTTTTTTGCTAATTCTATGAAGAAAGTCAATGGTAGCTTGATGGGGATAGGATTGAATCCATAAATTACTTTGAGCAGTATGGCCATTTTCATGATATTAATGCCTCCTATCCAGGAGCATGGAATGTTATTTCCTTAAGCAGTGGAGAAACTCACTCAAAACTGTACAACTGCATGGAAATTGAACAGTCTGCTCCTGAATGACTACTGGGTAAATAATGAAATTAAGGCAGAAATAAATAAGTTATTTGAAACCAATGAGAACAAAGACACAACATACCAGAATCTCTGGGACACGGCTAAAGGTGTGTTTAGTGGGAAATTTATAGCACTAAATGCCCATGGGAGAAAACGGAAAAGATCTAAAATTGACACCCTAACATCACAATTAAAAGAACTAGAGAAGCAAGAACAGACAGATTCAAAAGCTAGCAGAAGACAAAAAAGAACTAAGATCAGAGCAGAACTGAAGGAGATAGAGACACAAAAAACCCTTCAAAAAATCAATGAATCCAAGAGCTGGTTTTTTGAAAAGATTAGCAAAATAGATAGACCACTAGCCAGACGAATAAAGAAGAAAGGAGAGAAGAATCAAATAGAAACAATAAAAAATGATAAAGAGGATATCACCACTGATCTCACAGAAATACAAACTACCATCAGAGAGCACTATAAACACCTCTATGCTAATAAACTAGAAAATCTAGAAAAAATGAATGAATTCCTGGACACATACACACTCCCAAGACTAAAGCAGGAAGAAGTCGAATCACTGAATAGACCAATAACAAGTTCTGAAATTCAGGCAGTAATTAATAGCTTACCAGTCAAAAAAAAGCCCAGGACTAGATGTATTTACATCCGAATTCTACCAGAGGTACGAAGAGGAGCTGCTACCATTCCTTCTGAAACTTCCAAACAATAGAAAAAGAGGGACTCCTCCCTTACTTTATGAGGCCAACATCATTCTGATACAAAACCTGGCAGAGACACAACAAAAAAAAGAAAATTTCAGGCCAATATCCCTGATGAACATCAAAGTGCAAATCCTCAATAAAATACTGGCAAGCCAAATCCAGCAGCACATCAAAAAGCTTATCCACCACGATCAAGTCGGCTTCATCCCTGGGATGCAAGGCTGGTTCAACATACACAAATCAATAAACGTAATCCATCACATAAACAGAACCAATGACAAAAACCACATGATTATCTCAATAGATGCAGAAAAGGCCTTCGATAAAATGAATACCTCTTCATGCTAAAAACTCTGAATAAACTAGGAATTGATGGAATGTATCTCAAAATAATAAGAGCTATTTATGACAAACCCACAGCCAATATCATACTGAATGGGCAAAAGCTAGAAGCGTTCCCTTTGAAAACAGGTACAAGACAAGGATGGCCTCTCTCACCGCTCCTGTTTAACATAGTTTTGGAAGTTCTGGCCAGGGCAGTCAGGCAAGAGAAAGAAATAAAGGGTATTCAAATAGGAGGAGAGGAAGTCAAATTGTCTCTGTTTGCAGATGACATGATTGTATATTTAGAAAACCCCGTCATCTCAGCCCCAAATCTCCTTTAGCTAATAAGCAACTTCAGCAAAGTCTTAGGATATAAAATCAATGTACAAAAATCACAAGCATTCCTATACACCAGTAATAGACAAACACAGAGCTAAATCATGAGTGAACGCCCATTCACAATTGCTACAAAGAGTAAAATACCTGGAAATACAACTTACAAAGGATGTGAAGGACCTCTTCAAGGAGAGAGTATAAAGCTTTACAACCACTTGGGTGAATAATTTGGCAATATCTAGGGAAGTTGAAGTTAAGTCGTAGCCATGAGTGTAATTCCACTTCCACATACATAGAAATCTT